>CM046296.1:9865280-10051729 GCA_025267735.1 Mactra quadrangularis
GATTTCACAGAGTGAAATCAGTAAAAATATTTTAAAATTGTCACGTGTGAAATATCATTTTCTGGACTCACGAGTTGAAATATACCGTCAGATCAATCCCAGCCAATGTTCAGTTGCTTATGTTTTTTCAGTGTCCTGTGATGTCATTGTCATTGTCTCTTTTTTATTTCAGTTTGTTGAAAATTAAGGACTATGTTTTCATCGAAAAAAAAACATATTTTGATAGATGTACATTATGTACATGTACGACGCCTACAAAGCATGAAAGAGAGATACATCATAGATTACTTAAATTTTCCTTTGGAAGAATGCAACGAATTTTAACAATAGTTGAGTTTGTTTCGGGTCAATGGTTATAAAAGATTACTTACACCATGGTAGTTGTGCTTATGAAAACACTGAGTGCCCAAACAAAAAAAAAGCTGAGAATGAATGGGGTGAATAATTCATTGATTTGGTTTTAAATTAAATCATTTCACTAAAAAATCAAGACAATTTGAATATTGAATGGCCTCTACGAAGTTTCGCCAACCAGTAAAATGCTATTTTGAATAGGAAAAACGTGATCGTTCGTAAATCAAAACACTGAAAACACTGTTTTGGAAGTACATTTGTACATGTATTTAGAACAAGCATACTTTACATTAACGAAAATATGTTTAAACAAACAAGTATTATACAATGCGTAAATTATCAGCAAACCCAGCTGAGTTTATGTATTTCAGGAACATTTTTGTGAAAATTCACCCATGACAGTCTTTCAGAACTCCAGTCTTTATTTATGAAATATTGCATCCGGGCTTTAGCGCTACCACCTTCCGGTCTCTTGTTTGCGCATGCGCGGTAGAACAATGGATTAGTTGTTCTGTATTTATCTGTGAGGAATACTTGTATTTTAGGGGTTGTTATGTTAACAGGAACACAGATTGGTAATCTCTCTGGAAGATTCCTGTAAAAAGACAATAAAGTACATTTAGTGACAATCGTACCGTTCAATTGGTTACATATACGTCATACTATCTACAACAATTTGTGGGCATGATGTTCATGAACCTTTTGCCGTCTGAACTGCACTTACAGTGAACCAGTACTATTTTGTTTACTAATTCTTTTCTTCAAAAAATGTCGTATGGGCTACAAGATGACATAATGAAGCCAAGTGCAAATGCATATTCACGTACATATAAATACTAAAACGTATGCGATATTTATGTTAGTATTTTTAAGTCATCAGAAAACCACATAACGAACAAGTTAATTAAGTGTTAACTATATATAACCACTTACCCAGTAGGAATATTTTGGTTAAGTGGTTACATAAGTATAGATACGAAACAAGTTACCCTCTAAATTAACTTGTTAGTTATGTGGTTATCTGGTGGCAGAAATATGCCACCATAGATATTATTATAATTTAATATTAAATTGTACATTTTCAAGGATCCAAGGATTCAAAGATTTATTAAGTAACATAGGCCTCTGGCCCAAATAACATATATGCATTTTACAAACAATGTCAAATCATTGGATATTTCGTTCAATACAGATACATGTAAACAAATGTACATGTATACAATTACATATATATATTTATAGAAAGCAAAAGTTCATGTTACTAAATTGAATGAATGTTTAGTGTACAGTAAATATATGAGTATAGAAGATCACAAACTAATTAATCCAGTTTTTTTCTAAATAACATGGCTGAATGAATATAATTGGCAATTGCTAGGGGTGTAACGGTTAACCGATATATCGGTTAATATTGCAATACGACTTCTGACAGTTTTTAACCGGTTCGTTTTTCTCTGAACCGGTTTTTCTAGTTATGTTCCATACTGATTGTTTTTATCAGAGTATGAAATTTAACTGTTTGAATAAACTTTTAAATGTGTTCGAAAACTTGAAATATTTTTCGTAAAGTGAGACAATAATTATCTTAGAAATTCCATTCAAAACCTTTTTTCTAACTTATTCAAACATTAGCATAATACGTGTAGATCATTTGAAAATACTAATATCTATGAACAATTTTTATCAAATTAAGACGATGCACGTGCATTAATTCATGCTATGCATGTATGCACAAAGAACAATATGTATCGCAATATATTGCAATATATTGCAATACGGGTTTCATGTATTGCAATATATTGCAATACGGTTTTTACCGTATTGTTACACCCCTAGCAATTGCAGTATATAGTGTTAAATCAAACTTTTGCCATAAAGAGGTGTATTTTAAAGAAGACGGATTGCTATTGAGATAACTAGGTAAATATTGCTTCCTGATAGAATTTAGTTTCGTACAAAATAAAATGAAATGAATTTCGTCATACAGTGCTGATTTACAGAGAGGACAAAGTCTATTTTCAGGTAAGGTATTGTTAAAATACCCAGTATTATATTCTAAGGGTAATAAACACCCTCTTAGCTTAACAATTAGGTACATTTTAGAACAACAACATACATAATGTAGAATATTCATGTAACGATTTCTGTTTATTTATAATATATATTCACATAAATGCTTTAACAATGAAAACCAATCTCCGTAAACAGATATCCTGTAGAGCGTTGTCGTAGAGGATCTCTAAGATCTCAATGGAGGGTCACGTCGAGATAACCGTTATGTCAACCGATCAATTCGTAGCTTTCATCTAGACGAAAGCACTATGAATCCAATTTTGATTTAGTAATTTCTATTTTAGACCAAGTTTTGCAATGCTAATTTAACAGCGGTATTATTCACAGTCTGCGATTGGGCGGCTCATTTCAAATTGCATGACGTAGACGATGTAAACAAGTTACGTATCATAACAATTTCGTCATGAATATTATGATGTGAAAAGGTCGCCTGAATGTGACCTTCGTTTAAAAAGGCCAGATCTAAATTAGCGAGTATGCGAGCGGAAAATTTTAGATCGGGTTTTAATCAGATTGAATGAAAACAAACCATGACAAATACCAGTGAGTTAGATATATATTTCTCTGCCACGTCTTACATAATCAGACGATGCTATAATAAACCGTCTGCTGCGATGTGTACCATTTGTTTACTTACACTTTTGTAATTTCTTTTCGCCATTCTGTTTCATTCAATGTTTTCGATCTTTGAAAGCTAGGAAATTGTTCTCGATTACAGTGTGATGTTCGAATACCTTTACGAATTCGATCATATTCTGTGTTGGTATTTGATGAAGTTGATCTAAGATCAGATTTCTTACTTAGTATATATTCTCTTCTTAACAACTCAGTGGCTACAAATATATTGAAAAATAGTATATTTATCGATACAAAATACACACTATCACGAGTCTATATTAACCGTTTGTTTGCTTGTTTAAGTAACAGGAACACGTATACGATAGAACACTGTGTAAATGGCAGGGTCGTGTCAATAACAACCCTTACCAGATTTGCTTAAGTTAGGGGTTGAAAAGGTTTGAGCCAAAATTTTCCTGTTTTTCTTTCTTTTAACTATCAAACTACTCCTTTTTTATCTTTCGCATCGTCTCTTAAATTCTACTGCTCTCAATCTTGACTTATGAGCAATCCATGATACTATTGTCAACACAAAATGGTTTGTCGTGGCTAGTGTATGTATATAGTATTGTCAATGGCCGTACGACCGATTTCATCTTAAATTCGTACTATTCTATACTATTATATTACATGTATCTTTAATGTAAGATAATTTGTTGAAAAAATGTCTAAACAACCCTAGATGACCTCCATTGTTTATTAGGTAGTCTGCTTCTTAGTCCATCAGTTCTAGAAATGCATTAACATTATAAAAGCACATGCACAATGTATATAAAATAATACATTTTCTTAAAAGTCGTTATATACATGTATACATGTAGTTGCACATTTCTTGCTCAAGAAACAACGATGTTTCGAACGATTCAAACCAACGCACAGCTTGGTATCCAATAATTTCCAGTTCAACATCGTAACCACTCGAACTCAACAAGCCCATATGTAGAGGTTGTTACCTTCTCTCCGAGATGGACATATCAGTTGTTGCCTAGCAACATGTGAATCTACCCTTGGTATAGTCTTTAATGCAGGTGCTGACATCAACTAAAATAATACAAATAAATAAAAGAAACAACTGTCTTAATTTGTTCATTGTAATTTGTCTTCAAATTTCATTTTCTTGGTTTGTTCACAGTAGTTTACCTTATAATGAGTGATTGTGTCGAGCCTTCAGGAATATTGAACCTTATGCCATTTACGTTTATACCGTTGACCATAACAATTGATTAACTTAGGCCATGCCAAATTGGAATTCTGTTAAGCGTCAACTCAAATTTGGCAAACCTAGGTACCTATTCACAAAAACACACAAACCGAAAACGAAAACACAAATACTTATGCGGCAAAAACAAGGCATTATAATCTATTTTTTCAATGGAATTACATCCTCATAATATGAAACAATGGTATGAATTTAATATAAAATGACAAGTGTTTTATTTTTCCCATAAATGTATATTGTATTAATGAAGCAGTTATGATTAATTGCTTACGATGAATAACGTCGTTGCCGAACACAATTTTCCCTGAATTAAAATGCCATATGGAATTCCGGGACATCGGAACTATTTATGAAAATTTTACCTACAATTTTGTTTTTTATTTTGATTGAGGACTCTAAAACCTACGCGCACGCGGACGCTTAACAAAAATCCGATATGGCATGGCCTTACTTATTCATGTCGCCGATACTGACACGATATTGTCAGACTGACAACAACAAACTACTTCTGAGCTGTAACATAACATTTAATGCCAAAAGTCAAACTAAGTATTACATTTTTGCAATACATGTAGTATATTAACGAAGGATTCGGAATTATCCGAATTTTATACATCTAAGCACCCGGAACACATCGGCGATTATCTACGAAAATGTGCGATGTGTAGAAAATTGACGAGGTGTTCCAAATGACATTAGTATCATAACGGAGGATACAGATCTATATATAAAAACCAAAGTTAATCCAGCCTTAGCCGGTCCCAAGCAAAGTTGAGAAATGGAGAGGGTACAACACTTCTCCAACTGTCGTAAGAAGCCCAGCCAGCAGAATAAGTACTTCTCCGGCATGTATTGTCTTCTAGATAAATTTGAGTTAAGTTTCAAGCCGGGGTCTGCACATAATGCATCCATATAGAGCAGACGGACACCGGTGAAAAACTAAACCTCAATCATCAATACCCTAAGTTTTATTTCGATTGACTCAGACATTTAAGTTTTTTAACACTTAGTTTTAATCAATATGTGTTAATTGATAAATTTATTCGCATAAGCTATCTATTACCTTAGTTCGTCAACAGGCTTCATCATTGAATGACTTAATCGACCATTCAATTAATCAGTTTAAATGAATAATTATATAAATTGTACATTTATCGTTCAACTTTATTCCCTATTCATTTTGTAATATCATGCAGTCTGAAAAAATATTCTTGATCGAAAACGGAGTTAAAGATATATGACAAAGCGCGTGCTATGCATAATCAAAAAGTAAACTAGCATGGGGTACATATTGACTGATAGCTTCAAAAAGAAAAACATATTTCCTTCATGGGTACAGCTCCATCAACTTTTATAATGTCTATTTATGGTAATTTCAAAGTTAAAACCTGTTTGAATCAGTACATGTACATGTATGGCAAAGATTGAATTATAATCAAGACTTTAGGGTTGCCGAAGACTCGACAGTTTAAGTCTTCAATTAAGGAATAGACCTTATGGTTCTTTCGATTCCCTTTTGGTCCGACTATAGATTGTACAGCTAATTAAAATGGCAATTAAATTTTGATAGTAAGACTAAGTATATTTTTAGCTAACCTAGAAGCTCACATGATGGATAAAAAAATTAGATACAAATAGTTTGTTTTCAAAACATGTGAAATGCATGTGAACATCAAATAGTATGTTATACGCATAATGATCAAATATAACTTATACAAATCAAATATTTCTACTTAACTCATTACATGTACTTATTATTATATGACTATATAGTAAAGAAAGAAAGAACGAAAGAAAGAACGAAAGAAAGAACGAAAGAAAGAAAGAACGAAAGAAAGAACGAAAGAAAGAAAGAATGAAAGAAAGAAAGAACGAAAGAAAGAACGAAAGAAAGAAAGAACGAAAGAAAGAACAAAAGAAAGAAAGAAAGAACAAAAGAAAGAACAAAAGAAAGAACAAGAAAGAAAGAAAGAAAGAAAGAAAGAAAGAAAGAAAGAAAGAAAGAAAGAAAGAAAGAAAGAAAGAAAGAAAGAAAGAAAGAAAGAAAGAAAGAAAGAAAGAAAGAAAGAAAGAAAGAAAGAAAGAAAGAAAGAAAGAAAGAAAGAAAGAAAGAAAGAAAGAAAGAAAGAAAGAAAGAAAGAAAGAAAGAAAGAAAGAAAGAAAGAAAGAACGGAAAGGAGAAGGTCACAACTACAAAAGGAAACATGTATTTAGGGTCAAAAAGTAACATGACAAGTAAACATACGCTGTAAAGAGCATTTACCTCCATACAGTAAGGAGTAATCATTAGTATGGATTTGTTAGGTTTCAATGTGCACGAAAGCCTTTCTGTATTTCAATACTTTGATCTTACTAATAGAGCCATGGTCATACTTTGTATGTGAAATTCAGTATTGCATTGATCGTTTGTAGATTTAAAGCATTTAATTATAAAATAAATGGAATTCATGTCAAAATGAAACGTTGGCCTATATTTATATGACACAATAATTATTGAAACGATAAATGGTTAAAGTTGAAATAATTATTTTTTTTAATTGAACATTGCCATTTTATAAAATCAATAAAGTCTAATGTTGATTCGGATTACATGTATATACCCATTTTGGCAGTCACATACATGTATAATTGGACATGTACCATTGACAATAAAGAAATAGAGCTATTTTCTCATATAAAGACAAATAATTGGACCAGTGTTAACGTTATATATGAATTTCTTTCTTTTGAATGTGGCTGAAAGTGCTCGGAGTAGCACCTCACATGAATTCATCTTATGTCCAAACTTGGAAATAGTCACGAGTAATGCAAGTACATGTGATATAAATTAAACAACTCTTATTCCGCTATTTTAGCTGAAGTCTATCAAAAACGTTGAGATGAATTTTTTACATTTTAAATGATATCACCAAAAATTGTTTCAATGAAATGGCATAGCGCCGTTAAACATAGCAATACTAAATATGTCTCTGCACTGTAGGTATGTACTGAAAACTGCCCCCTACATTACAACCATGTTGTTTAAAGCTACAGTCCCATAAACATAAAAAAGCCGTGAGGGCACCGTACAATCAAGCTCCGCAATGACCCGTACGAACTCTTGCGTACCCGTACGGACTGTTACGTCTTTACCAGGGTCCGTGAGATGAGCCCAGGATACACGTATCAGTTTCAGAGTCAACTCGTGAGCAAAATCGTGGCCGAGTATGGATTAAACATACATAATATGCATTATCTTCCAGCTACGGCTCCGTACAGGTGTGTTGTTTTGTACCATGTGCGTACCGTCACCTTGATATGCAAGGCTTCCCACGGTCTACGACTGTCTGCACGTACGGGTCCGTAACAAGCCACGATTTTATGGGACCGAGGCATAACATTTAAGAGCGTATGGGGACAGAGTCCATTAAGTAAATGACGCTTTGTCCTTTCGGTTCTATTATAAGTCTTTTCTAAGACCCCAAATAAGATGCATTTCAAAGTGCGTATTTTGAATAGGTTGTGGATTTTCCGATGTCTTCTAGACGTTCTAATGTCTTGGCGCGAATACTCTTACTGTTTCCCTGACACAATAATAATACAAGAGACCGAAACTTATAACATGATCGAAAGCGTATACTTAATTGCATATACGCGACAGATATTTACATTTATTAATTACTGTAAAGATAGTTCCAAATTGTAAAGTAATATTGTCTTAATAAATCATATTCGCAATTTGAATAAATATCTTTTATAATAAGTTAGATGGAACAATTTAGAGTTAATATATATTTACCATTTGTCTTCGACGCCTAGCACTGAGATAATCCATAATCCACAATGATAATTAATCTTCCTATATATACTGACATAGATAATTCCAGGACCAGGGCTGTGGTTCTCCGAATAGAGAAATTACAAAATGTGGTCCTCTGTCACACCGAGCTCACGCTATTACAATTTACATCAAGTGAATTCATTTTATATGAAAATAAATTCATTTTAGCATTTTTACGTCATATAGAGGTGCACTCAGCACTCAATGATTATTGGAGATTTAAAATTCTGTTAAATGGATTTGACAATTTTGTATATAGACAGGTCATAATCGTGTTAAAGTAATAAGTATGTTCATCTAACTGTGAAATAGCCATTAAGGATCATTGATAAATGTATACAGGATCAAATGATAATTTCCAATATATACATTCAAGCTGAACAAGTCTGAATAGAGTTTTCAATGCGTAAACACATAAATCTGTAAACAAAATCAGCCAAGTCTTTTGTATGAGGTTATTAAAATTCCATAAACTTCATATATAAATGTAATATACATACATGTATAGGGTTATAGTGCTGTAGTTCTGTTCATAGGTGGTTACAAGAGGGGGTGTGATGAGTACCAAGGTCACCTCATCCTTTGCTTTGAATGCTCAGTCTCTGACCACCATAAATTAAATTAAACGCTAAAATACATTCTGGTTTAGTTAAACCTGCCACCAAAATGTTGTCAAAATGTTTGGTTTCAAAATTGGACTCTCTGATCCCAGCTTGACATTTTTTCAAATTTACATACCGCCATCAGAGACATGGGGTTTCTACGTCACTGCCACAATATTAATATTTCTAGATCCGCCTTTCTCCTCTGTTCGAATAATCATATGGTTGTATATTTGTAGTCAATCGAAATGATTTCAGTGAAATGAATGGTTGATACAATTGATTTACTATTAGATTTTTTTCGAATGATTAAATATTGAAATATCACATAAAACAACAATATAGGCCTCCTGCATGTAAGTGATGAAAGTCCGTTTAGGCCAGGTCAATCTCGTACCCAGAGGCAATCAGGATTCTCGATACTAGTTCTTGGTAACCTCTGGGTACGAGAATGGGTCATGTTGAAGTAGTTTTACAGTCAAGCCCGAGTTGAACAGCCGTATCAGAGAAACACAAAAATGTTAACTTCAAATGGTTTGTTTAATACAGATGAATGATTCAAAGCAAATCTAGTCATGAAGTAAGACTAACTCAACACAGACTATCGAGATGTACCTCGGCGAGGGAGTTCCGAATGCTTTTGCAAATGGGTTTGATTTACGCAATGGTTTACGAAACAATTGCAAGATTAGTCAACGAGTTCGTAAATAACATCGTAAGCGTAAAATCTTAGAAAAATCGTATTTGTCATGAAGCGGAACCCTAGTTTATGTAAGCTCATTTAGTAGGCCTACTAACCATTTACTATTAGCTTTTTGTTTTTATGCGTTGTTGTGTTTTTGCATGCGAGATTTTCAAATGAAGGGTGGATTGAAGTTTTTACCAATAAACAACAACAACAAGAAGATTTTTAATCGCAACAATACAAACAAGTGTACTCAATACTAAAGAAGATTCTACAAATGATAAGATAATACCATAAAAAATATATCACTCTCAAAGAGAACTCAACGAAGAAACTGCAAAGATAAAACTGTCAACAGAAACTGTGAAAGTTTATATTTTGGTCTTGTACCCAAATCCAGCAGTCACAACTTCATGAAATTAATGAACTTATGAAAATTTGTTATCATTTGTTCTCACGTGAACCTGTTGGGCGATTGTGACACGGCTTAGTGCAAACTAGAAGCTGGTTTAATCCCCCATGTGGCCATTTTGCCACTGTCCAATCCTAGACAGAAAAGATCTCCTCTAAAACTGTATGACCTAGAGATTATATTATATTTTTCACAACATGTTTCCTTTAGGCCCTCTACAGAGATAACCAAATTATGCCCGCGGAGTCAAAATAGGCCCCTCCCAGCGGTAACAAAATTTACATAGAGTATTATCAAGAAATAATGAATATTACACTTCGTACATCAAACATAAAAGTTTTTATCAAGTCAATGCGGCTATATACATGTATAGCGTTCCATAAAATTTACGTCAAGTAATTTATAGAAGTTGTATCTTTACTTATTTTACCTAAGCGTATATAAATTTGCCAAACTGACTGTATTTTAATAAAATACCAGAAATAAATATAATATATCATATGAAAAAATAAAAAATTATGCGTTGTCGGCAGGATTCGAACCTGCGCGGGAAGATCCCAATGGATTTCTAGTCCATCGCCTTAACCACTCGGCCACGACAACTTCCGCTTATATTCCACTCAAATTTTGTATATAAATTTTGTTAAAATAATTCATCAAGATATTTTACCAGGGAATTGGATACACTCTGGATTTTCCTTTTTCCTTTATTTTCTTAATTTTTCTAGATATACTTTCATGTTTTGTTGTATTTCGAAATTGCAGTTGAAAGGATATTATACAAGACGAAAAATAAATTATTACTTAAGTAACGTAAATAACGAAATATTCCAAAATTATTATAAGTTGCGTACGAATATAATAGCATATCGTTGTCGTCATCAACTTAAGACTTATTGCACAATCACAGCTTCCATTTCATTTTACATTTATATTCAAATTTTGAATTAGTTTATAGTAACGGCCGGTTAGCTCAATTGGATCAGAGCGACACTCCTCTAAAGTGCGGGTTGTGGGTTCGAGTCCCACACCGGCCCATTTTTTACTGTTCATTACGTTCAATTAAATTCTATTAATTAATGCTATGTAACATTTGTCGTCTTTTTCTGACGAGAAAGGTTCTACTCGTACTACAACATTTATTATTTGCATTTTAAGCACTATCAGTTAATTAACACAAAAAAATCGCCGGCTAATAATTATTTCTTTTGAAGGGAGATAACTCAATTTGGCTTCAATATTTATAGTATGTACATGTACCAAGCTTTATGCTCTTAGAACTGCATTCTTTAAAACGATTTTATAATTCCAGAGCACTTCAGTAATAAGATTCTCTGGAGAGAAATTGTTTATCTTTTTAAATTGAATTAAATCACTTTACCATTAACTTTAATTCCCAATACGTTTTATCTCATGGATAACACATAAATGCTGTCCCCCCCCCATTTAAACAGGCAATAAAAATCTAGCAGTTTTTCTTGGCAATTTTCAACATTTATGAACCTTAACTACTTACAAAAGGAGCCAAAAAGTTCTGCTTATAAGTAGAAAATGGACATCTAATATATCACAAACAGCAACACCAGGCAGCCACATCCTTCCCTAGCTTGCTTGTGTTAATTGCCCTCTCTAAAACAGTCAACTCACTTTAACTGTTAGCCAATGAACATAGTACACAAAGCTAGATATCCAATAATACATGATCAAGCTATATCATAAACTAATACGAAGCTAATTGAAGAAATACTACATGAACATGATTATGTGTTGCAAAAAAGAATTGAAGTTAGCTCCCTTTGATTTGAACAATTGGTTCATACTGGAAGTTAGGACCAAGGACCCTATATTACATTTTTTAAAATTTATATAGGGTCCTTGTTAGGACTAAGGATTCCGTACAGAAAAGACTAGTGTGTGACAATTTGATAGAATGAACTAAAAAACAGTTACATAAAGTATTTTTTTCCAAAAAATTCTTAATTGAACCAATAGTAGTACTGACAAAAGACAGATCAGTAAGAATTTTTTCTAAAAAAATGTTGACCACACAAACTGTGTAGTACATGTACTGACTAAAATCTGTCTTTGAGAAATAACTCAGTGTGTCTGTTCAAGTATGTACTCTACTAGTAGATATTTGATTGATTATTAAGTCATAATCTGACATACAAAAGCCTTCTGCTGTACGTCATGATCCTGTGACAAATAAGCTTGACAAGTTACTTTAAATACTTCAAATCAAACACTCTATGTTTGACTCTCAGAAGAACCAGGTTGAGCCATTCCATGGAAGTTCAACAATATGGAAAAAATAGTGGCTCTTTCTAAAAAAAAGTAAGTGAGTACTGGTAATATAAAGTTCAGAAAGACTGACAAGATAGGTTAGCCGGTAGTCATAAACTAAGATGTGCGAGTCTGAAGCTATCTTTATAGACCAAGCATCATAGATAGCTAGCAGTCTATGAAATAAGCGAGTGTCCAAGCCTGCGACAACTGTTTTTTCATTCGGGCAACCAATAATTTCTGTTGGGCAACCAAAAACATGTCAACAAAACATAGTGCTTGCTATTTAAATGACCTGTTCAGACAATCATTTTCCAATCCTATTTCATAGACTGGCTAGTCTTGTGTTTTTGTTAATATAGAATTATCATTATCTGTACAAGAAAGCTATTTAAAATGAGTTTCATAAAATAAAACAAAATCTAAGTTAATAACTTAACAAATTATTTATTTATGTACTGGTTGATACTCTGAGTACATAAAATGCTTGTTTTAACATCAATGTATAATTTAGTATAAATAAAAGTTAATGCATGCAAGGTAAAACAATTCTAACACAATTTTATTGTTAATATAAACTTATGACAATGAATTATATCATTGTAACACTAGCACAATACATAGCCACAATAAATATACATAAATGTAAATTGTTTATATACTTAACGAAACTTCTAAGTACTCCGATTTCAGTATTGTAGGAAGTCTTATTTTTCAACATAAAAGTCTGATCGATGATGGAAATGTGTTTTGGACCATACTGATCTTTGCTTTCATGGTTTTCATGCTTCTTTATCAATGCAAAACCATTTTATGGCACATGCGTTGATATGGGAACATTTTCTAATTGTTTTGATTGAACAGAAAATAAGCGCAATTAGAAGTCTTATTCTGCAGGTGACGCGCCGTCTGGTAAAATACTTATGGCAATTTCTCTTTCTTGAAGCGACATTCAAGCCATTTTTTGATTTTTCATTGTGCATATCAACACACTAATGATTTTCACTACAACGTGCAATTTTTGCATGATAAGCATGTGCCCATTTTCACTTTTCTGCACATGCACGACAAAACCAATTTTACATTAATTAAGAAGCATGAAAACCATGCAAGCAGACGACAGTATAGTCCTGTACACATTTCCATTAACGATCGGACATAAATGTTGAAAAATGAAAATTTCTGACAACATTGAAATCGGTGTACTAAGAAGTTTCGTTAAGTATACAAGCCTTTCAATTACAACATTTCAAACAAGCTAAAAAAATGTCTTTTTTAAGCAATAATGCCTTTTTCTACTGAAACACAAGGAAGACATGATTATGCAAAGCTTTAACTGTGCATAGACCTGAATAATATCAGACATGTTTTTTAAACATAATTTTAAAATAAAACAACTATGTTTTTAGAAAACCAACAAAACAATTGAAAACAAAGTACAAACAAATTAAACAACACTACAATATTAAACAAGTAAATCTGTGAGCTAATGCTCACTAGTGATACCCCCGCCAAAATCTAAAAATATGCGACGAACAGGAAGTAGATGAGCAAGGAGCATGAAATCGCTTTACACCACATGGGACTATAGGATGAAGCAATATGCAAAGTTTTAGGCTGCTGCATGTTATAGTTGCTGAGAAAACTGCAACGGAAATTTTGTAACGGACGGACGCACGCACGGACAAGGGTAAAACAGTATACCCCCATCTTCTTCGAAGCGGGGGTATAATAACTTTGTAATATGTATACCGATAAAGCAAACCATGTAATATTATCAGAATACCCATGATTGCCGATTACTTTGGGTATCTGACATGGGTCGTATATCTTATCAATAATGTCTCATAAATTACATATAATATTTGAATACAATTTTGGCAATGCATGAATAAAGAGTCATAAAAGCAAAATAATAGAATATTTTAAGCATGAAACAAAAACAAACAAAAAAGTAAAATAAAAGGATAAAATATTATTTAAAACAAAAAATGTACAAATATGTACATGCGTTGTTGGCAGGATTTGAACCTGCATGGGAATATCCCAATGGATTTTTGGTCCATCGCCTTTACCACTCAGCCACAACAACTAAATGCATTTACATCATCATACATAGAATTTCATAAAATAATATTAAAACATGTCACTTTTTAAAGTTAATACATGAATGTCAGCAGACATTCTATATTACATATATAAAGGTACATCAAGAACCCTATTATAGGGTCCTTCCGTACATTAAATGAAATTTTTATCTTAGTACCCATAGTACAAATGAACACAATCAATCAATGCTACAAAGGGAAACAACCTCAAGGTCAAGTCATATGACCTTCATTATCATATGATCGATATATCTGTAGAAACAACTTTACAATGCTTCCTTAGCTATATACATGTATATAAGCACACGACAGTTCTTGACTATTGAAAATATTCAACCATGTAGAATAAATACCAGGGGTAGATCTTAAACAATTTCAAGTCATACTTCAAGATCATATGTTTTATATTTCATATTTAAGTACATAGGGCCGAATACAAAATCATAATTTTGAGTCTCACTTTTGACATACAATGTTTGATCAGTCCCCATGAAATGAAAGCTTAAGATTTCACTAAAATATAGTATAGACATACCCGGTCTTAGCTGAGACATAGATAACTATCTACATATCTCAAATCTTACAAGTCAATCAACAGTTATAATATTAATAACTAAACAAAAATTTAAATGTATAAAACCCACATCTAGTACATATTGTGATCCAAATTTCTTTCATCTTCTCTATTAGACAAGTCTTGAAATAAAGCACTAATAGAGTTCTTTATAAGATAAGAACTAAATATTTCATCACCCATACTTTGTAAATGTTTTCCACATGCTTTACAAGTGATTTCATCGCCCATTAGTCTCAGTATACGACCACATAGCATTAAACAATCTGCATTCAGTAAATTATCAGTTACTGGTATTTCTATGTCATTAACTTCATTAGATTCCTCCGTTTCACTGAATTCTTCAATCATTTCTCCAGTTTCATTGAGTTCATCATTTTCACCAACTATCACACATTCAGTTTGTTCAATGATTTCAACATCAACTTTCACTGGTTCATTCACTTCCATGCTATTGTTTGTGTCATCTTTTTCCAAATGTAGATTCATTACATGCTCTTGTAAAAGATCTTGAAATCTAGGTTGGTGGGCACTCATGATTTATCACCTAGAAAATATTAAATACAATATGATATCAGTATTTATATACATGTATATTAAAAGATATAGACCCATAGAAAAAATGCTTCATCTAATAAGAACATTTTCGAGAGAAAACATGCACATATATAAGGCCAACTTCAAATCATAAGAGGTAGGCATGGTCTTGATTTTTTCTATATTTGTATATACATATAAGTATACAAATGTAATGTCTTAGGTGGATTTGGGCTAGCTAGGTCAGCAGCTAACAAAATAAATATAAATTAAGACATTTCATTTAATGTTGCATATAATCAACAACTACATGAACTGATAATGTAGATATCTTGAAATTCCTTAATTACAGCCAAGAACCCTAAATACATAGGACAGAGACATAGATTTCATCAATGATAATATCTAATTCCCTGACATAGGCCAATACATCAGAGACATAGATCTAATTCCCTGACATAGGCAAATACATATACTAGTATAGGGTCCTCAAGTTACAGCCAATAGTTTCTGACACTAGAATATATATGTATTTTAATTTGAATGTCCGAATACAGTACATCACCAATTCAAGAACGCACACAAACGTTATTAGAATATTTAGTATACGACCATAGCTGTATCAATGCATGATGGTGTCATGACAAGACTCCTAACATAAAAGAGACCAACATTATTTACCAAGTCTTCATTGTGTGCCCTCTGGGAATTCCCATTTCTCAAAGTTCCCTTCTTAAATCTGCCCAATTTTTTTACAGATCAAACATTTTAATTGCTATTGATTAAACAGGAAAATCTGAACAAATCACTCACCTAAAATGATATTTCTGAAAGCGTATTGTTCCAGCAAAGATCGCTAACGAAATGTTTAGGTAATTATGTCCAACTTTCGGTTCCGGGTCTAAAGGCAGAATTTCTCCAAAACGTCACATGATTCCAACCAATCAAATTAAATGGAATGTATTCGCTAAATGCTAATAATAGATAATGAGAAATTCCGTTACTAAAAATATCTTAGGGGTCGTCTCATTAATATAAAGTCAACTAAATTATATCTTAGTTCTCTTTAGAACGACTTTATTCAACTAAAAACACATAATTATACATATATCAGTGTTTCTTTTTGTTAAATCTTTAGGCTTTTTGGACGTTTTGACGCAAAATGGTATACAAAAGTAAAAGTGTTTTGATATTTTCCCTCATGTTAATAACCTAAAAATAGAAATTGCAACTTTCCGTGAGTTCCACCATTTTGTAAGAAAACAAAAGGAAAAGTTCGTCCTTCAGACTTCGACCATTTTCCGGTCAATTTGACTTTTCTTGTGGTCCCCGTATGGAACAATAATGACTTCTTCAAGCCCAACATACGATGGAATAAAATCTTTGACTGGGAACGCAGGATTTCAAAAGAATTCGAACAACCTTTTTGCTGAAATTCATAAACATTGGGGACTTCTACCAGGAAACCAAGGACTAAACAACATAAATGCCGAAACTCAGACTACTGGATCGTCGCTTTCACCTCAAGAAAATGTGAGAAAACAAGCTGAAATTATTGCTACAGATGTTGTATTGAATTTTGGTATTGACAATGGAAAGAAATGTCCGGATAGGTATTGTAAAACTATGAGGAAAACTGTTCAGGAAGTGTCAGACAGACATGACATAGTGTTAAAATCCATGGTGAATAGGTTAAATATTGATGACAATAATATGTTTAAAACTTTTGTTAATGTCGCTGATGAAATATTTGAGGACGGTCAAATTAACTGGGGACGTGTAATAGTTGTTTACGCATTTGCTGCTCGTCTCACGGCTTTCTTGAGAAAAAGTGACCCTGCTTATGAAGAAAAAATAGCTCTCTACGTAGGAAAATATGTTGGTAATAAACTTGGAAGATGGATACTGGACAATGGAGGATGGGTAAGTTCATGAAGGAAGACTTGTTTAAGTATTGGGCTCTCTTATGTACCAAAAATTTACATGAACTGGTCATCAACAGATTATCGGATAATCTAGTTCAACTGACAAGTAGTTGGATGGCATACTCATACCCTTGATACAGACTTACAGTAGTGATTTGGCTATGAACAAGATATAGAACTGACGGGCATTGTTCCAATAGAAAGCAGGACATTGCTGGTTAGAATTCTATTTCTTGTGGTCAAAACGTTATTTTAAAGACGATTAGGTATTCAATTGACTGTCAGGAGTTGTGTGAACAAAGACATTAAAAAATATCTTCCAACTTTTTGGCTCAAAGAACAAACATGATGATGTGGTGTAACTTGGCAACCTTACACCGTTCACTTAAGTTTGTTCCTCTTCGACATCTTGCCAGGACAGAAAGATTGTACCTTTCTGTATACATTAGAAAAGATAAAATACTATATATTTTAATTATGATTTATTGTCATAAATTTATAAAAATCAGGAGATAAGCTAAACTTAAGACTTTTTATGTTAAACACTTGTGTACCTTAATACCAGTAGATATTTGTAGGTAAGCATTGCACTCATATATTTTATATGTTTTTGCATGCTACCAAAGTTGCTGGCCGGGGGCTTTACTCATATATTTTATTTTTATATATTTCAGGATGCTTTTGCCGACTTTTTCTCAGATGAAAATGCTGCTGAAGACAAAATCTGGAGAGGTTTATTGTTTACAGCAACATTGGGTGGTCTCGGTGCTTTAGCAGCTGTGATGGTGCGATGATATTATGTCATATACATACATGTGCAATCTATTATCTTTTCATAATATACAGTACATTCATGAGGGAGATTACTCGACAATTATTTTATGTGTGATGATTAGATCAATAAATACCAAATACATACAAATATATGGGAATTCTACAGACACTGTAAAATCAATACTTTTTACTTCTCAATTTTGATGACTTTTTTAAAAAAAATGCTCAAATCTATTGATTTTAATATGAAATTTAATGTTTTAGAAACCTAAGTTTAGCACTTTTTATTTTTTACTTTAGCTTTTCTAAGCTTAGGATATTCTTGTTAAAACTAAGAGAAGTGGGGAACAAGAACGAAAAGAGTGTTCCTTTCAATAATAGAATAACTGTTTACTGAAAATTCAAGTTCATTCTACATGTATTACTTTTACAAACAGAATATTTGTTCAACTAACTTTCTTGTTAACTCAATTATTGTACTATGTATTTCTAAATTTGTTACATTTTTGCCTAATAATCATCACTCTCTGGTCTCATGTTAACTCACAGTTCACAAAGTGAGTCATATAGTCTTCATTTATCATCTTTGTCTAATGTCTGATTTGAGTGAGAAATACTTCATTGTTTTAAAAATCTCATGTGAACAGTCTCTATCTTTAAGCTTAGACACAACTCACTCTTACATAAACTTATATTAATTTTAAAGTAGGTTGGAAAAAAAACACATTAGTTTATCTATCATGTGCATTAAAATGTCACTGACTGTTAACAGTTGTTAGAGCTAATATTTAACATGATCACTATTATTCATTTATTACCGTTACACTAAGACTTGGGACCGCTGTTATATGACCTGTAAAATGTGTTGCTACGGCTTTAAACCTAACAAAAACTAAGACTTGGAAAATTGTCTGTTACAATGTTTATGAATCATTTTTTAGCAAACCCCATTTAGTGCTAATGTGATGGTCAAAAGACCCAATTATTTGGAAATGGAAAATGTTTATCTTATTTATATAAATGCATTTAGTGAAGTATATCCACATGTTACACAAACTTGCATACCATTATTAATAAGTTGTTTTACTTTTTTTCTGATATTATATGATTGTGTACTTAACTTTATTTGTAACTTCTTTCAATTTCAATCTTCATACCATCATTTTTATTGAAGTAGGAATTAAAGAAATAATCTTGCACATGCATCAAATAGTGTGAGTTCAATATAGTGTACAATGTTTGTAAAATCGCAATATGTGTTAAGTGTGGCCAGTTTATTGTTATAAACTGACTTTTTATTATTGCTACACAATTAAAACATTTCGATAATATTTGCCTCACTACTATTTGTGCTTAAATTATTTAAAAATCCTTAGTTATCATACTTATTTACCATTGAAAGTACTATTGTTGACCTTTATTATTACTAAGTGAGCATTACCAGTTATATATTTCAACTCACATAAGATTGTATTGTTTTAATTAGTAATTTAACTATTTTTATAATCTGTGAACTGTTTTTATTAACTATATATGATTGATTATTCTAGAACTAAGAATAGGGCATGGAGGCAGAAAAAACTGCAGAGCCCATCAGAAGGTTAATGTTTCAATGAAAATTTCTGTATAGGGGGGTGGGGAGGTGGGGGTGCAAAAAAGGCAGGGAAGAGAGAAATGATTGAGGGTGCAACACCCTGCTACTCTGTTTTAGAATCATCCCTACTATAACTCAGGGATGAGAATTATCAGCTATTCAGCTGATTTCAGATATTTTTCACTATTTTTGAGTTTATAAAATGTTGCAGACCAAGTATGAACTGTTCAAAACTGGTGTTTTTTCAAGGGGGTGTAGAGGTTTTCAGATTTTTTTTCAGTGAATGTAATTCTCATCCCTGATAACTAACCATGTAAGACAAAATCTGGAGAAACTTTATAAGTTTACCATATTGCTTTATTTTTTTTAACATAGAGTATTCTAATACTTTCATAAAACATACCGATCTATATATTTCAATTGTTTAGCTGGCTTCTCTTATCCATGAGTTTTTAATAGTCTGCACTCGTTATACTTGTAGCTTTTAATTATAGCTTTCACTCAATTGTATCAGTTTGAATATTCACTTATGTTGAATCATAATTACACTCTAATTGTCAAGTTATTAAAAAAAATAGAGTTATGGCCATGGTGCAGTTAAATCTAGTAAATAGAAACTGTCCTGGAAAGCTTTCTAAGGCCATTTATCACTCCTACCACTGATTCTAATTCACGTAGGACAGTTGTCAGTCACTGATGAAAGTAAGTGCCTAGTAATTGGTTAACAGCTAAATCCAGAGATTTAGCTTTTCCAGGAATGGTGAGTGGGTAGACTGGCCGCCATTATTAAGCAACACATTATAAAGGTCATTTAACTGAAATAACCATTATATTGTGTTGTTTTGGTGTTAAACCAACCAGAAAAGCTGGTTAGGCCGCCATAAAGAAACAAACTAAAGTATTGATAAAAGGGAAAAAATCATAATGAAAGAAAAATATTAAAATATTAATAAAATATATATAATGTCTATCAACAATAGACAACTACAATTGTTGAATTAAAAAACTAGTGTGAAAATTTTGTGTTTTTATATTTTATTTCTTTATTTATATATAGCATTGATTTCATTATTGACAACAATAAGACATGTGTTTCATGTGAGGTTTTCTTTTACTGACTGAAGATACAATGTATTTAGATGAAGGTCTATTTAGATTTATTTTTGAAGGTCATTATTGTTATAATAGATCATTACTGGAACATTCAACTGGAACATAGCTGCCCCTAAAGTGCTTATTTGATTTAGGGGTTTGGTTAGCTATACTGTTGATGGTAGAAGCTTAACTATTTAGTTGCAATTTGTATTTTATCTTACAAATTGACAATATTTCACCAAAAGCATGAATTAAATTGATTTATTGCTTCAAATTCATATAACACCACTTTGACTGATATCTTGATATTTTAACAGCCAGCATTGACTTGTGCTCTATATGGTTGTATTGCTTGCAGTTTTAGTATTTAAGTACCACTCTCAGAGTTAGCTGAGATACATTTATCATTGCTTTTGTTACTGTAATTTATGCCCTTAAGGGGGTTCACTGTGGTTATGTGTCCATTTGTGAAATTTTCACAATCTTGTTCACAGCAGCAGTTACACAGTATGACACATTGTGGGCTTAGCCCAAAACAGTTGTAACTCACAACTCACTCTGTTTTTAAATTGAGTTACGACCGTTTTGCGCTAAGTCTGCGATATGTTCCTTTAAAAATGCACACATTATTTTTCTAACTATATATAGTGCCATATGTCAATATTTTATTGCCCTATCTCTGAATTCATTGACTTGTTGAGAGGTTAGAAGTTGATATAGGACCACTAAGGTTGATCCTTCACTCATATGACATGACACAAAATGCAATAGGTATGTTATTCTATATATCATACTTTCATCATTATTATTATTATTATTATTATTATTATTATTTTACAACTATTATTCAATGAATTTTGGTCACTTTCACCTCTTTATTATTGTTTAAATCGAGTCATCCACCTGTCTGGTGGTGATAGTAATGTATAACAAAATATAAACTGTGCACTAAAAGGTCACACCCCAACATGAAATCAATTAAGTATAACCTAATTATGTGATTTATGAAATTGTTTCTTACAATGTTAGTTAAAAGTCAAATTTCCTTGAGAAAGTTGACTACATGTAGTTAGTATATCATTGATAAACTTTAATAAACTGATAATGATGAATGCATTAACCCTGCTGATTTAAATACTTTCAACAGTAATTCTGATAATTTTTTTCTATACTTACTATTGATAAGAAGATATATATCTGAACATTTAAGACAGCAGGGCTAATAATGTGCCATAGACTTTTTCTAAAACCATACCTTGTTAAAATATATCCAAATTCTACATGCTAAGCTCTCAGATAAATGAAGTATTCTCAGTAGTGACTGTATGAAACATTACAAGTTCTAAACTGTAGAACATACTGATGGGTTGACGTAAAACTAATCTAAGTACATGTAAGTAAAGACAGATGTAGACTAGTTTTGTACTGACCCATCAATATCCAATCTCCGTAAACAGAGATCCTGTAGAGCGTTGTCGTACTGGATCTCTACTTAGTCAATGCAAGGTCACGTCGAGATGAACTTTGTGTCGACCAATCAATGCGTAGCTTTCTTCTAGACGAAAACACTATTAAACACATTTTGATTTCGTAATTTCTATTTTTAGACCAAGGTTTGCATGCAAATTTAACAGCGGTATTATTCACAGTCTGCGATTGGGTGGCTCATTTCAAATTGCATGACGTAGATAATGTAAACAAGTTACGTATCATAACAATTTTGTCATGAATATTATGATGAGAAAAGGTCACCTGAACGTGACCTTCGTTTGGAAAAGGCCAGATCTAAATTAGCGAGTATGTGAGCGGTAAAATTTTAGATCGGGTTTTAATCAGATTGATCAATATCATTCTTGTACCCAGAGGTTAGGCCACAACAAGTTGATGATATGTTCTATGGATTTTTCTAGAAAAAAAAGTGTGGCGAGCGAGCGAAGAAAAAAAATTAATCTTAATTCAGTTGCTTTATTAAGTGGTTTGACCAAATTTTTATGAGCGAGCGTGGAAATAAAAATATTTTTTTTGTAAAAACCATCAAAATTAAGGTGCGAGAGAATCCATAGAACATATGATCAATTTGATGTGGCCTTATCAAGATTCTTGATCTAGTATCGAGAATCTTGATAGGGAACGAACATGATTAATATTAGATTTTATTTACTCCCATATCATATGTCACAATTTTTGTTAATCTTCATGCAACTCAGTGGCACATACATTAGCCCTGCTGATTTGAATACTTGATATTAGTTTGATAATCTCAATATATAGATACAGATATCTATTACATTGATTATGTGTACAGAAGCACTGTAGTAAGTATATAAATCAGCGGGGTCCATGTATAGGCCAGTCGCCACCGAAAGTTGAATAAAATCCAACAATATATTAGGCAGACTTGGTACCCATCTTCAGTTCTATTGTATTCTCATACTATGTCTAGGATATCCCAATGGTGTCATAAATTAGGGCTTAAATTTAACAAAAATTTGACTTGCAAATTTTTGCGGGTTGATTTTATTTCAACTAGCAAAAATGAAAAAATCGCTCGCATTTTTGCCCCAAATTTTTTTTGGCATACATAGTAACCATGTATATATGCAATATAAAAAACGTAGTACTTTATTTATCTATAGATAAAACAAGTGTGTTATAATGAGATAGACAAAGAATATCAAAATGTTTGTACTGTGAATCTTGAATTATTTCTATCGATCTATCTGACTGTTTCAATGCTGATTTGAGCCTCATTAGTTTGGACAGAAATATATTTGAAGCAATTTCAACTCGTGAAAATTTGCGAGTTAAAATAAAAGTTATCGCAATTTTCAAAATCCACTCGCATTTTGCAAGTATGTGAGCTTAAATTCAAGCCCTGCATAAATCATAATAAAACTGATAATACAATGCGCATTAATATTGAGTACCTTATAATAATAATGTATGACAGTACAAGCCTACTCTCCTATGTATTGTTCAAAAGTTTCACTTGTTCACTTTTTGAATGTAGTACATCCATTGAGCTGCTAGGAGAGTGTAGTATGAGCAATGCTACTTTCTGTATCACAAGGAGATGTTTTATGTTGTAATATTTGTTATATATGAGATCTGATGGTAAAGGAAGCATTTGTCAAATATTCCTGATTGATTTTATTGTACAATGATATATAAATAAATAAAATTGAAATATTTTAATACTTGTGTTTTCTTTTGTTTTTGCACCGATTGTTTCATGTTTGATGTGACACACTCTCCATGAAGAAAAATCCTGTCACAGGATCTACTGACATTGCAATGGGGGATACATTCAGATGATCTTGTTGTCAACCAATCGGTGCATAGCTCTTACCTTGATGAAACCCTATTAATATCATAGGTATTTCTAGTTTTAGAGCAGGATTTCCAAGGTGCATGTTATTAACTGGCTATGATAGGATGATTAATTTTGTTGCAAGTTGCATCATGAATAGTATTATGGCAATGGTCAGCTGAAAAAGACATGTACAGCAAGCTTGTCAAATGTTTAATGAATGTGTAAAAGATCATTTTAGATCAACTTGGATGTGATTGATTACTGACCAGTATTGGTTGTGTGTTGGAGGTCAGCTCTCTGATATGGGGTTGTGTGTTCTAGTCCAGTTACCTAATAGTCTTTATAGAGAATCATGGTTTTGAGTCCTGCATGAGGAAATTGAAGAAAGAAACCTACACGAGGGAACAGGTAAGGATAAGGCTGTTTATGTCAAATTATAAATTTCTTATACAAAAAAAAAAACGTTTTGATTAGATTTAAGAAAATACTCAACAATGATCTTACAAAGTGCCTGTATTACATTGTATTCAAATTACAATAAAAACAGATTGAATATTCAAACTGGTAAATAATATTGAATATATAATAAATTTAACATTTAACTTTTCTCCATATATGTAAACAGTGTATTTTATGATATGCATATGTATGTTCACACGGGTCTATCGACGTTTTGATTCAACATAAAATCTTCTTTTTATTATATTAAATTTCAACTTTTCAAAATTCCAATTCCATAAGAATGTCAAGTTTAATATAAATAGACCGTTCTCTGTATGTATTACTGTGAATAATACATGTAGTCAACTCAGATGAATAATTATAAAATGCAAGGCAAGTTATCAGTGTAACCCAAGGCACACATGAAAGTGAACACTAAAAATATACAAACCTAAATATATATCTATGTTAATCAAGTTCTTAAACAAATATTTATTCAATTCTAGTTTAACTGAGCCAACTAGTGTTTAATTTTCAACGATATATTTTGTTTTATTTCTGTGAATATCAAACTTATGTAGGTTTAAACATGATAAGATATTTGTCTTCTATTCGTGGTGATAACAAGAGCTAAAAGTAATTGAACTTGTCCTATACCATGTATCATTGACATACATTGTGGAGTTGGAAACTTTGAGGTAAGTCATTTTATTGCCTATACTACGAGTAATTAAATATTTCAGAAATGATTTTTTAACACATGGTTATTTAATGCTGGGTAGATTTACTTATGGCATTAAGCATCTTTGTCTTCATTGTATGGGCTATATTAGTCAAAGAGTCTTATATAGAATATAAAGTAAAACATAATTTTTTATTAGCATTTTACAATTTTTGTAAATTTGCTTTTTAAGTTAAATTTCCAACAGAGTTTGTAAAATGTGACCAATTTAATTATCTTGCACGTACTGGAACTGACATAATGGATTATGCTGACTATAAGCTCTATATGCATACAATGTATTCAACCATAGACGAGGCTGACCAGTTTTTGCAAGACCTTATTCAAACCACTGCCATAATTTTTCAACACTTGTAAATGGTTCTACAAGATCATTGTATATTTATATAGCCAAATAAAGAATATGTTATGTTATGTTATGTTATGTTATGTTATGTTATGTTATGTTATGTTATGTTATGTTATGTTATGTTATGTTATGTTATGTTATGTTATGTTATGTTATGTTATGTTATGTTATGTTATGTTATGTTATGTTATGTTATGTTATGTTATGTTATGTTATGTTATGTTATGTTATGTTATGTTATGTTATGTTATGTTATGTTATGTTATGTTATGTTATGTTATGTTATGTTTTGTTTTGTTTTGTTTTGTTACGTTACGTTACGTTACGTTACGTTACGTTATGTTATTTGTATTAAAAACGACATAGTTTATGTGTCACGGCAAGAACTGAATCCAGCCACACCGTTAAAAATTGGGGGCATGGTTTATTTATTTTGTACGAGGAATCCTAATAATGCAATTATATGACACAGACGCTCCATTATTAAAATTCAAATCACGACCAAGTGTGCTTTGTCTATTACATGCATGAAAATACATGTATAATACATTCTTACTTTCATTGATAACAATTTCCAGCATTTATAGCAATGTCCGGACAAGCATTCAATCTGCACTACATACACATCATACACTGCATGTACAGGAATTAATTAAAAGCTAGATCGACAGTTGGACACCCCCCAGGAAATTAGATATAGATGTCTCTGGCCAAAATAGCCTTCGCTATCAGATCGAAGTGCCATGATAAGATAATAAAGACCAATAAAGACATATTTAAAAGCATACTTTTTTCAGGTCATTTGGAACACACTGACTATTCATTGAATATGAGTTATTCGTAGTGAATACTAGAGGAGCTCTGATTGATTTTCAAGTTATAAAATGAGGTGTTCCGATTTAGGAACAGAACAGAACATAACTTTATTTATCCCACGTAATAAATTACAGTATAGGTGCAAAAAGACAAATTTACTTATATACTCTTGATAAATGCTATTATTTGATGTAACCCGTTATGTTATGTTAGATAACTATGTATCTTGATAACACAAGAATTTATAACATGGATGTAAAGACTTTAATCTCCTGAGTTTTTTTATAAAGCTTACAAGAGTCGTAACTGAGATATGTTTAAGTCCTTTTTCCATAACATTAGAGGACTAATATACAAATGTGTTGCATTTTGAAATTTTAGTAAAATTTGAAACAGAGTCACTTGGAATATGAGTGCAAAAATGCATTAAAAAACTACTTTCGGCCAGAACATCACCACCAAACAATATCTATCCCAAAGGTTTCACTTCAATGCATTTTTAACGACAAATAGATCTATACAATCTTACAACTGTCACATATATCTAACAGTCTAGCTAGTCAACATTATAGTCAATTGCATAGGCTGTCGGCAAAGTGCGTATAGTGAATTTCATGTTAAATGATGCATTCAATTTTAACTAGTATGGTGTTACAGTTAGAGTTCAATATGATCACATATAATATGCATACTGTTACAGTAAAGTTCCGCTATTAATACCAGCAAAACCGATTGTCTTAATAGCGAAACGGTCTTATTATAGAGACCCTTTTGTTCACATATTAAGCATTTGGGTTTTAATATTTGTAAAAAATCGCATATATATTGAAATAACGAAAGTGGTCTTAATAGCGGAACTTTACTGTATTTATACCTGGGCTCAGTAAATAATCGGCGGGCCCAAGTACATTTTAATTAAACTTGGGATACAGTAAGAATGTCAATACTCAGACGAGTAATGTTAAAGTGTTAGAGATTACAGTCACACTTTAAATCAATTCTAATATGTGAGTAAGGATATTTGATGATGAATTTGATTAAATATGCGTCATCATGGATTTAGGTTAATGAGTATACATGTATGCATTTGATACGTTAATACATAGATCAACTATACATGTATTAAATAAATCAGACATGGACCTTGAATTTTCTTACACATATTCTGATAAAGGTAAAATATTTATAAATAAAACTTTTAAACTATTTTTTATTCATTTTGAATCCGATTTGATATGTATACGTTGAATTTATGTGATAAAGTCGTTTTTGATTGCGCAATTTGAATGAAAATAATGAAATTTTTGTGTAAATATGCATGCATTTTACTCAATTACAGTGTAATCATATGCTTGTTCACCAGAAGTTGTAAGGCTCGGGTAAACTTATACAATATAGTTCGAACAAAAAATGTATATATATGTGCGTACACTGACGCGTGACTATCGAATTTCAATTAAAATGTATGCATACGTATAAGGTGCATGGTATTTCATTTAATACGAATTACACATATTTAAGGTAATTGTTTGTAGTAGCCGTCCATTTTATTTAACAATATTATTAATCTTATTCGCTGAAATATTTTTCCAGGTAAACGATAACTCCGGAAGTTGATAAAGGAGGATGTCGTCTGTTGCTAACGTCACGAGCGCGTTCCAGAACAAGTCAGTGGGTACAGCAGACATTGTAGTGATAATTGTTTATCTAGGTTTCTGTCTAGCTGTAGGAATCTGGGTATGAAACTTTAAATTCAACATTTTGTAATATTGTATTCAAAGGGAGGTAAATCTGTATAGTATGTAATGTTTTGTACTGAATTACTTCCCTTCGATTGTTTTTTATTTGATCTGTAATCATTTTATAGTATGTGTTACTGCTAAATGAGCAGGGCAGATAGTTTATTTTTTATTTGTTCATAGAGCATACTCAGTTTAGAGATAAAAATAATATTATGTAAAAAACTTTAGTCACATACAATCACTATAGGCACCTCGCTTTTTAATCTATTTTGTCGGATGTATGTTTTCAGTTTTGACTGTGCCTCATAAATTTCACAGTTATCTCCGCCATCGATACTTGAATAAAAAACCCATTGAATATCCGAAAGTACATAATATAGTTATTCCTACCGTCCTATGTCGTTTATAATCGTCACTAACCTTAAATCAACTAAAATGTTATACAACTAGGCTTACTTAATTTTCAGGCGACATGGAGAACTCAACGGTCAAGTGTAAGCGGGTACTTTCTGGCAGGTAGAGATATGCTCTGGTTTGCTGTAAGTAAACATATCTTCTGATGTTTCGTGAACAAGTCAACTGAAGTTAAGAGACTATAAAAAGCTAATTAAGGGCAAGATTTTCCGTAATGATCATACGGCCGATATCCTACCTAACTAAATAAGGGCACGGCATCGCCAAGATTTGTGATAATGTAATCCCTGAATTTCAAATATAGCACTTAGTGAGTAGCCACACTATACTCAAGCAAGCACATTTTACTAAAGCTAATTGTTACTACAATCTACAAAAAGCAAAGAGGGAGAAATTTTAGAATTTAAAATTTTGTAATAAAAGAGACACGACAAACACATAACTAAATCAATAACCTAAGTGGTTTCCATCCTGGAACGGACAGTGGCAAATAAAAGCCACTCAGAAGGAGATTTAAACTAGGGGCCGGTATTATCAAGCGCCTAACGGTCGATTTAAGTCGTAAATCCTTCTGTGCTGTATTGCTAAATTATCGTAAGATGTTTGATAATATGCTGCCCTGGATTATAACATGTACCAACCAGTCATTTGACCTTAAAGGTTCAAGAACAAAATTAACTCCCTCCCATCCATTTTGAGCGTAAAATATTAGAATTTTAACAAATGAAAAAGTACGACTTATATCATTGTAATTGATGTATGTTAGAAGTTTAGTAAACTTTCAATGATGGATATTTTGTGCAATACTTACTACATGTATGCAGTAAAACTTACATTGGAAGACAGCCACTGCGAGGGACTAAATTGTATTGCTGTTCAGAGGTTATTGCTATCCAGAGTTTAATTTAACTAAAATTATACCTTTAGTTAGCGAAATATCAAAAGCTGTTGTTTTGCAGAGGATTTGTTCTGTAGAGGGCTGCACTGCAAAGGTTATATTGCATGTTTCTTTATTTTTATTATTCGTCAGATTGGAGCATCTTTATTTTCAAGTAACATCGGTAGTGGAAGTTTTGTTGGACTGGCTGGTACGGGAGCTGCATCAGGAATTGCTGTGTCCAGTTATGAACTTAATGTAAGTGAACGAGTCCATATCATCAAGTGTCTTACGACCAGTTTTAATCGTAAATCCTTTTAAGTTGTGTTTAAATATTATCGTACGATTTTTGTTAATATGAAGCTCAGAAGCTGTTAATCAGTGCGCCTTTTCAAAAACAGTCTTACTATAAAAACCATCGTAAGTCAAAAGCAAGAAACATTAATAATACACATGTACCGTCATTTTTTGACAATTTATTACAATTATTATTGAATTGTGTAGAATATTATATACTATTTAAATATAATATCATAATTTATGTTTATTATCCTCTTGATTTCGAACTACAAAATTATGAATTTGACTTACGATAACTTATTTATTGATTAACTTGAAGGTGATTTCAATGATCGAAGTTAATCGCACTTTATTGTTAAATCGACAACACGTATTATGAAACTCTTCGTCAAACCGAACATGCACTAATTCATGACTTTTAATATTATATTAAATCTTGTTAAAGGTACTAGTTCAGAGGTTTGGTTAACTTTTTCCGTATTTTCAAAATACTATGCAATGTCTGTAATTGTGTATAAAAATAATTCTTAATATTTAAAGAAAACCAGACCTATAGATTGCAAAAAATGTACTATAAAAGTCACAAAAATGCGCTAAAAGTGTCTATACCGTGACATACGGGGTAGATTTACACTACATAAAACATCATCATTTGTAGTTGTATACATGTCAATTTGCACTAAAATTGACATTATCAGAACACTACTTTCTGCTCCCAAAAATGTTTCCATACAATTTTGATTGTTTTAGAAAAATGTTGATATTCAAGTTGAAATCTGTGAATGAGAACCTTTTACATATTCCAAATTTAACCTTCCTATTTGAATAGCGTAACATTAGGCCTCATTACTTAGTGCTCTACATGTATACACTGATTATTACACTAATGATATTAGACAAAATTTTACACTATACCTTTGATTGATATGTAAGTAGGATTGGTCCATCTCATGTAAGTGTTACTACTTCACGCCCCTCTATATTTCCGCTACAGTTCAGCGATAACATACATTAGATCTAATAATAAAAATAGGATGTCTGTAAATATTTATGATGGTGTTTTGATATGCACTATAAAAAATTGATTTGTTAATTATCATGCAATAAAACGTCATTCAGTGCCATGTATATATCAAAGGTACTCATTCACAAATATCAACTTAAATTTCAACTTTTTCTAAAACTATCAAAATTGTATGGAAATATTTTTAGAAGCAGGAAAGTAGTGTTCTGATAATGACTATTTTAGGGCAAATTGACCTACAACTACAAATGATGGAGTTTCATGTAGTAAATATATATACCTTATATGTATATTTCTTGTAATCTATAGGTCAGTTTGTCTTAAAATAATAAGAATTAATTTTTTGGACACAGTTAAAGACACTGAATGGTATTTTAAAATTATAGAAAAAATAAACCAAATCTGCGAACTAGTACCTTTAAATAGCTTGTATTTTTGTGACAAATTTGTTTTCAGGGTCTATTTTGTTTACTTGCATTAGCGTGGCTTTTTGTTCCGGTATATATAGCAAGTGGAGTAAGTATTAATTAATTTATTTAAATGATGACATTTGGGTTGTATAGATTTTACATAAAGCAGGAAAACCCAGAAGTTTCAGACAAATCTGGCAAACAGTTTAATTAGTAAGAACTTTTTAAAGCTCTATTTTGAAACAATTTTTTTACAACTATGTTTAATTACACCGTTTCCTAGCTGATATCTCAGTACAAAGTACATCTAATCTACATTTGTGTTTAATTGATCAAGATATGCCTCAGTCCCATAAAATCGTGGCTTGTTGCGGACCCGTACGTGCAGACAGCAGTAGGCCGTGGGAAGTATTGCGTATTAAGGTAACGGTACGCACATGGCACAAAGCAACACACCCATACGGAGATATGTAAGTTTAATCCATACTCGGCCACGATTGTGTTCACGATTTGACTTTGAAACTAATACGTGTATCCATGGCTCATCTCACGGACCCTGTTAAATACGTAACAGTCCATACGGGTACGCAATAGTTCGTACGAGTCTTTGATCGCACGGCGCCCATACGGTGCCCTCACGGCTATTTTTATGTTTATGAGACTGTAACAATAACTGACCTCCTCATATTTCGTTTAATGAAAAATATAGATAGAAATATTAATTACTACCGTCATTATCATCTTTGTAGACTACAAGCTCTCCATCGGCAAGTTTTTTATAATTAAGACAGAAAGAGTGGTTCATTACACATCTACTTATGACTGTTATCTAAACCATTGAAGATTATCTCTATTTATTTATTGTTTCAGGTTTTTACTTTACCCGAGTATTTAAAGAAAAGATTTGGTGGACAACGTCTACAAGTTTACATGTCTGTTTTATCCTTACTGATTTATGTCTTTACAAAAATATCAGTAAGTCATTAGTATTTGTTTAATTTAAGTCTTTACAAAATATCAGTGAGGCATTAGTATTTATTTGATTTATGTCTTTACAAAAATATCAGTGAGTCATTAGTATTTGTTTAATTTATGTCTTTACAAAAATATCAGTGAGTCATTAGTATTTGTTTAATTTATGTCTTTACAAAAATATCAGTGAGTCATTAGTATTTGTTTAATTTATGTCTTTACAAAAATGTCAGTGAGTCATTAGTACTTGTTTAATTTATGTCTTTACAAAAATGTCAGTGAGTCATTTGTATTTGTTTAATTTATGTCTTTACAAAAATATCAGTGAGTCATTAGTATTTGTTTAATTTATGTCTTTACAAAAATATCAGTGAGTTATTAGTATTTGTTTTATTTATGTCTTTACAAAAATATCTGTGAGTCATTAGTATTTTTTAAAATGTTTGTCTTTACAAAAATGTCTGTAAGTCATTAGTACTTGTATCATGTTTATTCGCAATGCACTTAATTTATCAACTCCCTTTATTTGGTTATTCAGAACATGTGACTAACCCATCCAACTTTCAAAGATATTTTCAACAATATCAAGACTTCAATGTTATTATTTGGAAAATTTAATGGTTTTTCATTCTTCTACATTCGTTTGTCCCTAGACTATGTTCTTCACTTTCAATAGTCTGGATTACCTGCCCCTTACCACTATCGTTATCGGGTCAGTCAAACTGTAGATCTAATAATGGCTGCCCCCTGAGTTATTATTCCGGTATTTCCGTTTCCGTTTTCCAAATCTTGCATGATCATTTGCTGAAGATAGTAACTTTAGTAGGAGTTTGGTACTATATAAGTAATTTAGTTTCGATTTTACTGATCGCACGTATATTTAGCGAACGATTAACAAGAAAACCATGTCTCGAAGTGAATACAATTCGGACGTAGATTAGTCTCGTTAAAATTTGGGATACTTTATTTAGCATAAATATAACCGAACATCCACTTTAACTCTTGTACAATGATCCTTTGATTTAAGCCTTTGTAGTGAGGAATGTTCATTTGAAAACATACTTATCCAATATCTAATTCATTACATCAGGCGCGGCCATTATCATGCTTTGCCTGACGTACTTTTACCTGTCAAAGAACGACAAGGAACCAGACAACACTTTCAATAGATCGACCATTCAAGTGCTTTCAGTACTTTGATTTTATATTAGTTCTTGCTTACTCTTTCAAAAAGGAAATGTCTGTGGGAGCTTTAGTTCTGGGTTTGTAAGTCTATTCGCATGATATATTATATTATTTCCGCAAAAGTGTCTTTCATACCTTTCAAATCAACACCACTTGTGTAAAATACTGCACCCATAGTATTTCGTGGGCACCAGAATATTGACATAGTGTAACTCATCATGATCTGTATATTTTTACACAAAAAACTACAACAAAGATTGAAGAAACGAAGATGAAAGAATGCAGTTAAATTAATTTAACTGTGATTTGTTTGTCTCTCATTACAATGCCTTCCTGGAACTCCTTCATATCTAGTATACCAATACCAACATGTTTTGCTATCGTCATAGCCCATTAGAGATAATTGCACGTAGCATGTTTTATAACACAAACTTGATCAACAGCAATAATATATGTTCAAAACTAACAAACCGCACGGACAAAATTTTTGTTTTTTCTTGTCCGCAAAATTCCACTTGGAAGGCATATCAAATTCCATTTGCTTTGATTTATATATATAGGATTGATCAGTGTTGTTTATATAAGATGTGATATTGATATTTTTCATAAACACGCACCTCACAACGTGATAATATTTATTAACAAATACTTGTTTGACGACCAACCTTTTAATTAACATATCTGACCACGTACCAGCACTCGAACATCGAACTCGTGAGCGGATAAAATCTTAGTTACATGTACCGGAATAAATCCATATCGGCAATGTATGCAATTTTCAGAAGTTTTAATTGAAAATATTGACTTGCCTAGTAATCAAAGTAAAAAAAGAATAACTTGTCGTACATAGACTTGCAGGGTGAGCAAATATAAAGTATGACCGAGACTCGAGCTCTTTATCCATCGCTTTCAAGCCTTCACTACCGAGGAAGATATTTAGTCGCTTACATATGCTTCTCCCTGAACAGATGTACTGTGAGTCCGTGGCATAGTCCCCAACGAATCTCAGGCTCCCAAATCGTTTAAAGGAGCAATTGATAATAACAAGCTTCTATCAACTGACTGAGTTATTAATGGTAGCACGTTGAGCACTAAATGTCCAAAGGTAATAAAATATGCAGCCTGACCGAGACATGAACTTCGGACTCCTCGCTAATAAGACGTGAGTGCTCTCCTGACTGAGCTATCCTGCCACTTACATATCCTTCTCCCTATAATGTGAACAGGAAAGTATCGTGACATTAGTTATCCTCACACTATGTTACAAGTAAAATTTGAATATTTTCAGGCTGATATTTATGCTGGTTCTATATTTATACAACAGGCAATTGGATGGGATAAATATGTTGCTATAATAGCACTATTACTTATTACTGCCATATATACGGTATCGGGTAAGAATCTATCCTGTTTTAAATGCTTTACAATTCTCCAACCAAAACAAACCACTTGGTTTCCCTATTAGCAGCATTATATTTAACTAAACTGCTTAATATAATTTATTTCATCACATAACAATATATTTACAAAATGCAGAAAAAACTTTCACGGTAAAATATTTAAAGCCATTTCTTTTTTCTATTTCCGCTATCCTGGACGCCATCTTAGTTTTTCGAAAGTGCTCAAGGGTTAAAAAGTATCACCCACTAATTTTCAACATTTCTTCTTCTAAGGGACACCAAATTATTTTCTATGCTTTTTAAATATGTGAAATAATATGATTATAGGCAATACCTATTGATGGAAAGTCATGCAATTTAGTTTGTTGGTCGTAGAGGCTATATTTTAAACAATTTTAAAAATCTCTATAATGCCAACGTCTGCTTCTTTTCGTCCATTTCGCCCAAAATTCTCTATTTCTTGTTTTAGTGATACCGTCCCATAATGCAACGAGTGGTAAGCGCAGAACTAGCAGCGTTCCGCACATGTAATTAGTTAAAAATTTATCTCCCATTTAGTTGATTTAAAGAGGGACCAAAGGGAGATAACTAAAAATAAATATCGATACTAAATTCAGTTTATATACAGACAATAGGGCCTATACAGAAATTAATTCGCCAAAACTCATGCGATAGATTAAAGTAGAAAGACATTCGTATTTTTATCATGAATAATTTAAGCGTGTTTGATGGTTCGTAACAGTGACAATCTCCTTTGGATGAATTGTATTATAGTCGAATTGCCATAACAATAATCATATGATTATATTTAATTGCGTTTTGGGATTTTTTTCTGTAAAGTGGCGAAACAATCCCTTCTAATTTTGAAGATACTCCACCCATTTAATTATCAATATGTTTCTTTAAAAAACGTCGATCTATTTTGTTTTGTCGTTCTTGTTTTGATACCAATTATCTAAGTATGTACGTGTTAAGTGTTTACCATCTATTTTGGAACAAATCCGAATAAAAGACCATTCCTTAACATGTTTGTGTGATAACATAGTCTAAGAATAGCATTAGTTCGAACAGTAAACAAAGCATGTTTACATCTTTATATTTTAAGTCATTAAGTGTTGGCTTCTACATGAGAGAATGCTCCCAGCTCAAGACAAAAATATATTTTTCACTCCGCTCATTACATTATTAAAACGAGGTATATATTACAAAATGTATAATCAAAATACAAAATATATACCTAACGAAACTTCTAAGTACCACGATTTCAATATTGTAGGATATTTTTTATTTTTCAACATCTATGTCCGATCGATAACGGAAATGTGTATATGACCAAAAGGCTGTTGTCTGTTTGACTGGTTTTCATGCTTCTTTATTAGTGCAAAATCGGACACCCCCTCTTACTATTCACTCTTGGGGTTACTAGTGAACAGTACCATGTACGTTCTATCTACGATATTAAACAAACAATTTGTTTGTGTGCTAGGGGTTCCCATTTAAACTCTAAAACATTTCTCTCTTTGCTTTTTGACAGTGTTGAGGGTCTGTGTTTTTACTGCCGCAGTTCCTTTTAAGTTTTCAAACTATTTTCCTTACAGTTAGTCCACTGATACAGGACCCCTCAAAATCTGTAAATATCTAATTGAAAACTCCGGTGTTAATAGGCTTGTGTCGCGAAGAGCATTGAACAAATGCAATACCATATCAACTATTAAAAGAAACACATGGACAAATGACCTAGTTAACAATATAGAACTTATTCATTAAGATTACATCATTAAGTACAATAGGACTCATTTACAAGTTGTCTTGGTCTATTATTACACACAAAGCAAAAACAAACAACATAAAACATACTAATATAGACATTAAAAAGTTTTGGTTAAGGGTGTATCGGGATTTGAAATTGAAAAAAATCTATCAAGTGGGTGGGGTAACTAATTATATCAAAATATCCATAAATTCTAAATAATTTTTATATATTTTGTAAGTGATGCATTAAGTGTATAGATGTGACAGTGAAAATATATAAAACTCAACAAATAAGACATTTAGAGAGAAATGAAAACATTTATCCTAACCTTGAAATGGTCTTACGAACGTCAGTCCAAACACATATTTAAAGTTCTTTTTTTCATAATTCCAAATGATGTAATAGAATGTCCACAAAACATTTTACAATGTCTTAGAGTGAATCACACAAAAAGTATATCCAAAATGTAAATTTGATAATTAATCACAACACATGATAACAAGAATTCATTTACAATTTTACCACAGGACCTTGATGAATTTTTCCTTCTTTTCACACACATAGATCACACAATATGAGGGGAAAATTGCACTGGGCACTTACAAGTGTGTAAACTGTAATTTAAAACGTGTTATGTTTGTGTTGAGATGAATTATCAAATTTACATTTTGGAATTACTTTTTGTGTAATTCACCCTAGGACATTGTAATATGTTACATTGACAACCTATATCAATATTTGGATTTATGAAAAAAGAACTTTAAATATGTGTTTGGACTGACGTTCGGAAACCTATTTCAAGGTATGGTTAAATGTTTTCATTTCTTTCTAAATATCTTATATGTTGAGTTTTTTATATTTTTTCTGTCACATCTTTACACTTAATGCATCACAACAGTCCACATGACCAACGCATTCGGAACACAACTCGGGTGATTCCGTAAACTGACGATCAACGTCAATTATGCGCTCAGCTATCACCGAGGTGTTCCGAATGATGGCTAGCGTATTATTACGTAAGATGGTCACGTGACTAAAGTTAATGTCATGTGACTACTGAATGATTTCATGAGATGTTCATTTGACAATTAAATGACACTGTGATTATTTCAGGTGGATTAAAAGCTGTAATATATACAGATACAATGCAGACAGTCATTATGGTTGGTGGAGCCATTGTATTAATGATTATAAGTGAGTCTTTTATTTGAATGTCATATTTTATGGTTTTACAATATATATGGAAAGCCGTTGGCTGATTGGCTATCAATCGGTTATTGGATTGCACTTTTGGACTGTTTGTATATTCACCACATCAAGAGTCTATATAGTTATAAAAATGGCCGAATCCCGGATTTAATTACGAGTGCCATATACGATTAACAAATATAAATCAAAGTACTGAAAGTACTACTGAAGGAATTTTTGAACGATTTTAAGAGTTCAAAGTTACTATTTCGAAATCCATCATTATCTCTTTATCATTCAAAGTCAACCGTGTTTCTTATTTCATTTTACATTCACATTATTATTTTGATCGATGGGTCGTAGGTTTGATTCCCGGGCGGGGCATACTTCGTGGAGCTTAGTCATGAAATAATTTCTACGGTTAATCTCCCTCCTACCACTGATTGTAAATCATGTAGGGCAGTAGTCAGTCATTGACTTGCGACCGGTAGTTGGTTAACAGCTAAATCCAGAGATTTAGCCTTGTCAGGAACAGTGAGTAGGTGGACTGATTGTCGTGGTATAACCTATACAATGTGTTGCTACGGCTTTAAACGAAAGAAAATCATTTTATAAATTTGGCCGAGCGCTAACATAGAAAGGATTTTTTTATTTCAAATATAGAAAATCAAGCGTAATTAAAGTTTGTACTAATTGGCCGGAGACAGATCTTTAACATCACACATTTTGGGAACTACAAAACTTTCAACAAATATAATGTACACAAGTGATATTTGAGTTGTACTTGTTGTCTCAAATCAATTTCACAAGCTTTTCTAAAAATGACTATGAAAGGGCAGGAAGGCAGACAAAATGGGAAAGTCGCAGCAGACGGTTGGATTTCTGTATAGCAGAGAAGAACAAAAAAGGCAGGTGAGAGAAAAAGGACACGGTGCAGCAATTATGCAATAAAGCTTTAGAATAAGCACAACTAAATAACGTGTTGATAAATATATCAAACCGTAGCGACGTTGTAACATATTTTTATTTATTGTCAGGTTTTGTAAAAGTTGGCGGAATGAACAAACTATATGAAGAGTATTTGCATGCCGTACCATCAACGCTGGTCAATAATTCTCAGTGTGGTTTACCAACAGAAAATGCCTTCCATTTATTAAGGAACGCTGATGCAGACGATTTACCGTGGCCTGGTAATGTGTTTGGTATCACTATATTAAGTATGTGGTATTTCTGTTCGGATCAGGTAAAATACATGTTCGTTACATTAAATTTATTACTTTATCAACAAATAAATCAATAAATATGTTTCCTGTTCAACGTACATTAAGTTTTTCTCATTTTTCAGAACCAATGACCTCAGCGACCGTATTTATTCTTTTCCACTTTCATACAGTCAAAAGTCAAATCAGAAAGTTTTAATCATTCGACAAATGGAGGTTGCTAATTGTCTTTTTACAACCATTTATTTAAGGTTTATTAAAGGTGGCATGCCCAGTCTTGGACCACCAAATTCACTATTGATTATACCGTATATTATCTATGACACGCCCCTAGGGCGTCTCATTTTCCAGCAAAAGGGCGTTTATAGGGGTACAAAAATTGCTGTTAATACTACATTTAATATCGTAAACTTACATATACTGAAAAATGCATGTAGTGTTGCTTTATTTATCGGACCTGTGTTGAAATTGGAATCTTTTTGTTTGTAAGTTTTTCCTTTCCCTATATCGGGGCGTATTTTAGGAAAGGGGCATAGAATAGGAAATGTACGGTATATAGAGATAACGTGCAATTGATAGTTCTGAACAGGAACTCGAATTAAAACTCACCCAATCCGAGGCAATCTCCCATACATAAAAATATTGTATTATCTTGTAGGTTTTAGTACAAAGATCGCTAGCAGCTAAGAATATGCATCATGTTAAAGGAGGATCTATTTTAGCTGCATACCTGAAAATACTTCCACTATTTACCACAGTGTTTCCTGGAATGATAAGTCGAATACTGTTTCCAGGTACGATCAAATTAATTTCAGTTTTACTGCTACTTAATTCAAGTTGAATATTGTTATAAACAAAATGCTTCTTACTTATTCCGATTTTATTCGGATAGCTGTGGTGACAGGTTGGAAATGTCTGAACATTGACATGGGTTCTAACCAGTAAGTACTACATTGAAAATAAGTTCAAACTATTGTATCTCTACTATATATGCATAGTATTGTACACCAATAAACATCTGCCGAAATAACGCAGTCCGGACACGATACAGTCACATACAGGGTGTTTCATTATATGTGATACACTTTTGATCAACTTTCTCGTTTATGTAAGAATGTCTGTAATAATGAAATATGTACCATATTTAAGGGAAATGTTGTCCATTTATATATATGTAGTTTTTGCTTATTAAATTTACCAATAATATATTTTAGCTACGCTTTTAATTATATAGCACATACTCATAGTCATAATGACGTCCATCATGGCGTCGCACTATCTCCACACGTTTCATGAAGTTTACAATCACATTATTGCACATGTCACAGGTTATTTTTCTGATTTCACATCTTATGGACACTAAGCTCATCTGTCGTTTCACTTTGTAGGCTCTGTCCTTGAGATAGCCCAAAAGAAAAAATCTTAAGGTCTAAACCATATGTTTTCAAGAATCCAAACAGAAAAATAAAAGCATTGGTTGACATCACTGTCTTTCAAATGTGAAGCATTGGTATTGTAGAATGTGTTAGATTTTGATCAATCATAGAGTCCTGTACACACTTATCACACTTGTGGGATTTGTTATATCAGATAGAATCCTTCGTACTGACTTGTGGGGTGTTTCGCTTATCACCTGTTTCACCTCAGCAACTTTTTCCTCACTCTGGCTGGTCCAATGGGGGTGGGGATGGGGTCTCTGGTTAATGTGTCTCTGGTGCAGTAAATTACCATGCTGTACAAATCTTTTACTATTCTACTTACTTGTAGCCTGGTCACCCTTCTATCGTCAGGGTACATTTTCCTCATTCTTCAAGTTACATATATGATAGAACGGTGTTATAGTACAATTTTATGATATCCTAACACTTTTCCATGGACAATGCCACCTTGAAAATTACACTTGTGTTATTTACAGTTAATTCCATAATTTTAAAAACAAGTCACATTCATTTGTATTTATGCATATGATTGTGAAGCGCTTTGGAATGTATATTCAATATGAAAAGAGCGCTATACAAATTTGGTATATTATACAAATAATAAAATAACAAAACAAAACAATCAACAAAAATCTGCAGACCATGTCTAATAGAGTACAGTAAAAGTCAGCTAAAAAGACCACCTTTGTTATTGCAAAATCATGTATTTTTTATGATTTCTAAGTCCCAAATGCTTAATTTGAGAAAAAAAGGTCCCTATAATGAGACCGTCCCACTATTAAGACCACTAACTTTGATGGTCTTAGACTCTTAATAGTGGCGGTTAACTGTATTTGTGTGGGCGATATTAAAGCAACTTCATGTATAGAGTAAAGAGCAATGTACCAAGATATACTAAACACAAGTTTGTAGCATTCATGTCACATGACAACAAGGTACTAATTGTTTGTAGGATGAGCTTTTTGTATTTCATTATTTTTCGTGTTTATTTATTTACAGACCAAGTTGCTTGTGTCGATCCTGATATTTGCGAAGCCGTATGTGATAATAGAGCTGGTTGTACAAACATTGCCTATCCTAAACTTGTGGTTGAACTTATGCCACTAGGTGAGTCTACAATCCTTAGATGTTTTCATACTTTTTACACTTATTACAAGGGTAGGGTCTTTGATTGTTCATATTGTATAACACCATGTTTTGTATGCACCCATCGTTAGTTTATACTTATTTTTTAGCTCGACAGTGCGTGCAACAACTTCTTACAACGTATATTTTTCTCTTTCTAGTACACTTTCATTTCACCCGTTTCGAGCTTGTAGGAAAAAAGATTTTTTGGTCAAGGAAACAGAGGTAGGATTTAGATGGGACTCGAACCAATGCTGAACTTTCTATCCAACGATAAAGAGCGTTGAAACGCTAATACTGAAATCTTTTTAATCATTCAAAATGGATAATCAACCATTTCATCCATTTAACGTAGTTCATTTGTCATGACAATCGGTCGATTTAAGGTCTGACATTGTAGCCTAAAACATAACAGTACACAAAGTTAAATGAACCTATGATATGCTAATAGCCAGTCTCAACACTAAGACAATCCAGAGAAGCTTAACATTCGTTGTATCTTATTCTGTATTCGTGAGCCACTTAGTATAATTTTCCCCTAGCTTAAGGTCTTCATCAAATCTGTGTCTATGCTAATGAACGCATCAGACGTCAGATGGTAGAAGCGGATTTGAAAACTTTGAAAGTCAAACCTTTTTTTTTTAGTCATACATGTATGTATAATATTATGTATGTCATCGTGACCTTCTTCTTTTCGTTCTGTCTTTATTATATACATGTAGTCGTATATAATATACATAATGTATCCATGTAATATGTTAAGGTGAAAACAATTGATTTGAGTAAGTTATATTTGAACATTATACGCTTAAAATACTGTGTAGCGCCGCTAAACTCACAAACCCACTAAACGTTGCAAGTGACGCTAAACGTCGCAACACTACACCTAAATGTCGCAACCAATGCTAAACGTTGCAATCGCCTTGACGCTAAATGTCGCAACCAATGCTAAACGTTGCAATCGCCTTGACGCTAAATGTCGCAACCAATGCTAAACGTTGCAATCGCCTTGACGCTAAATGTAGCAACCAATGCTAAACGTTGCAAATGCCTTGACGCTAAATGTAGCAACCAATGCTAAACGTTGCAAATGCCTTGACGCTAAATGTAGCAACCAATGCTAAACGTTGCAATTGCCTTGAAGCTTAACTTCACAACGCTGACGCTGTGTTAGGCCATGCCAAATTGAAATTTTGTTAAGCGTCAACCCAAATTTGACAAACCTAGGTACCTATTCACTAAACACACAAACCGAAAACGAAAACGCATGTCCATTCTAGCTAGTATTCACACAAATAAGTACATGTACTTGGTTGTACATGACTGTTCATGACATTTATGTGAGATTAAAGTAATTCTATAAAAAAAGTATATACAACATACACTGTGACATGTACATTTTCATTAATCAAATACACAGAAACAAGGAACTATCAGTATTTCCTAAGAAAAATCAGTTATTGAATCCTTAAACAACAGAATTATTAATTTTAAGAAAATTCCACCAAACATTTTGTCTTTTTATTTGATTTGGGACTCTAAAACCTACGCGCACGCGGACGCTTAACAAAATTCCAATATGGCATGGCCTTACACACTGTTTAATGTCAACATGCATTTTATTATGGTCAGGAAAACAAACCATCTATCTATTATATACTCAAATGAATTTTTCAGGACTAAAGGGATTAATGTTAGCAGCTATGATGGCAGCATTAATGAGTTCATTGACATCAGTATTCAACAGTTCTAGTACTATATTTACGATGGATATCTGGCATAGAATACGACCCGGTGCCGCAGATGGGGAATTGTTGGTGGTTGGACGGTAATGTTTTTATCTAATGCAATCCTTTTTCGGTATGTTTTACCGCAATACCAACGCATCGTATACAAATGTACTTGTATGTCAAACACTGCGGTCAGTCTTCCTTTTCACCGTTCCTGAACAGGGTAACTATCTGGCTTTAGCTGTTAACCAGTTACTAGGCACAGAATTCAACCTGTGACTTACTACTAGGGCTGTGGATCGTTGAGCAAGTGGCGATCCGATCCGAACCACGGTTCATGTGTAGCGATTCACGAATCGAACCACGAACCACTTGTTAATGGAGAAGTATACAGAATTCATGTAATAAAAACAGTTAGTAAAGAATAACAAGAGTTTTTACTTTAAGGAAAACCATGTACTCTAAACATGTCTATTTCCAGACGTTTTATGGGCATTTTCAGCGATAACATTTTTGTTTTAATGTGTATCAATCGAATTTTGACACGATATTTTTCGGTCCCTACAAAAAATTAAGTTTACATTAGAAGTGCGTCTCGTTTTCAGTTGTAATTTAGCTGAAAATGTTCTTTTTTTTCCAAATAATAGATCGCGATCCGACGATTTCGGACGTGACGAATTCGTACTCGATTTTGCTAGTCGAGATCGCGAATACCCGAGTACTCGGATACTCGCCGCAGCCCTACTTACTACTGCGCTACATGATATAGGACCAGTAAATTATTCAATAAATAGTGTAATACAAACACATTCTAAAATTTGTGTTTTTATACAAGTTTCATTTATCCAAGAAATCGTATATATAATAATTATATAACAAAGACTGGCATTAATTAACACATGTTCACCAACATTTACCATCTCCCACACATACGCTCCGACTTGCACGCACGCACATCATATACGTACACGAACACCTTAAAATCATGAAACCGGTCTTTGACATTATACACATATATATTGTATAAAGATGTGCAGTATGCCATAGGTGAAGGCCTTCGACTGTCTTTATATCGAACTTTATCAATCTGTTTTTTTAATGTTTTATAACCAACAAATGACACGTTTCGTGTCCGTGATCTCGGGACGGTATAGATATATTGACCTTCACACGAATTTTACATTCCACAAATTAGCCGATTCCGGTACCAAGTCCCAAGTTAAAAATTGTGAGAGCCATCAACACTGCTGCGAACCCCCAAAAATAAGCAGAGGCAGAAGTTCTTCCAACGAAATGTTAACATGAGACACATAAGTAGGTATAAATTGAGGGTACGGATTAAGGGCAAAACTTACTTTGGGGCAATGCTTACCTTGGGGCAAAACTTACCTTGGGGCAAAACTTACTTTGGGGCAATGCTTACCTTGGGGCAAAACTTACCTTGGGGCAAAACTTACTTTGGGGCAATGCTTACCTTGGAGGCAAAACTTACCTTGGGGCAATGCTTACCTTGGGCAAAGCAAACTTACCTTAGGGCAAAAGTTACTTTGGGGTAATGCTTACCTTGGGGCAAAACTTACCTTGGGGCAATGCTTACCTTACTTTTTTGTTAGTTTTTTTTATCCAAGGGAGAGTAATCTCGCTAATGTTGCGTTTAACTATCATGGAGTTGTCTTTCTTTCCGATGTTGAAGGTTGGAACACGAGCTACGAGTTATTTGAGTTGATATGAAAGTGGGTGGTCAACACGTGACGTTTGTTTAAAGCAGCACATTTAATGAGAAAGTATGTTATGAAAGTGTAATGTACAATTTTCCAGTCTCTCCTATGTGTCCACGCTAAAATGTGTCGTTGAAGCATGATTTGTGAACTATATCCTGCAAACTTATGTCTGTTTTTTATACATTGTGAAATAAACGTACGACACTTTGTAAACTTTGATCTAGGTGAACTAGTACTCCAGAAGCATCCATACTTTCTAGGACATGGTGAGTTAGTCAAAAGTACCACCTACATACATCATGACTACGGAAAAGAACTCATTCAAGTGGGTTCAACAATTTTGATAAATGAGTTTTCAACAATTCAACCCTCACACATTATTTTTTATATCATTCTAGTTTCCCCTCTCTAATGACGGTGTTTTTTAAAAAATATCATACGATTTATACACCCTGTGACTTAATATGATAAAATCTGAGATAACAATAATATACATTCTTTTCAATTCGTCGCTCGGGTAACCATACCCATTTAAAGTATGTAAATAGCTCGCCATAGATAAAAAATGTGAGACATAACGACCTCATTTGATCCGACTGTGTCCATGTAGTGAAACAAGCGAATCCCTAAACTTGATATTTTCAATTGCAATTTAAAGTTCATTAATCGGTGTATTTATAATTCTTTTATTCTAAAATAGCCTTTTAGACATTAAAGCTTTGTATGGATTACACTGTATAATCATTGCTTTCTATACAATATCACTCCATAGTTTTATGCACTGTTGCAAAGTAAACATCAAGATAGCAATAATAATATTCTTTTCAATTCGTCTCTCGGGTAACCATTTACATTCAAGTTATGTAAATAGCTCACAGTTGATAAAAATGTAAAACGATCTTATTTGACCTGACTATACAGTGCAATACATCGTTGTATATTTGTACATGTTGTTTTTAAAAGCAGATTGTTTTGTTCACAAAGGAGGATATTAGACAGCATAGCTTTATATTCAATCTTACATAACACTTGTCTTTTCCAGTACACGTAGAATTTCCTCTGTATTAAAGTTTAAAGTTCGTTGAATGTCCATCCTTCTAGATCAATCATTTTACGTGTTACATTTCAATGTAAGGGCTTGACATGATTCAGTTCATGCTCATCATTGATTCAAAACACGAGCCCACATATTTCTTTTGAAATATTCAAAAATCACGTTTCAGAGCATACAACATATTGTTGAAAATGAATGATTAAAGCAACTCATTCACAGATTTGATTACTTTTTGATGTTTTAGAATTATCAATCAGTGACTGTAATTGTGCTTAAAATGAACTCTAAATATATTAGGGCAAACTGACTTATAGATTGTGAGGATTATAAGATAAAAGTAAAAAAAAAAACCCCAAAAACATCGTACCTATATATCCTTACCGTTACTAATGGAGTAGGTTTATTTACATAAAAACATCATCTTTTACAGTTGTATGTCAATTTACATTAATATTATCATTATCAGAACACTGCTGTGCTACTCCCAAACCATTTCTCTACAAATTTTAGAGTTTAAGAAAAGTTGAAATTTACGCTGAAATATGTGAATGAGGTGCTTTAAATTATGGTTACATTCTTTCATCGCTTGGATAACTTAACATGTAGTCAAATTCACTGATAATGACATATGAGACACTGTAGTTATATTACAATGTCATAGTACATTTTACCTTAGTTTATATATGAATACAATAAGATCTTATCTCATCAAGATACTAAATTTTTTCGTGATACTAAGTCATGGATTCTAACTTTAGTCATGATTTATTTTGAATAAAATATCTATTACATATCGCCTACGTTTAGATAGCATGATGACTGCGTGGTTTGGGGGGTCTAAATATAAGACTTGTTTGTAACAACTCAAGGTATAGCATATTTTTGCATCCAAGATTGAAGTTGCTTTCCTCTTTTTTACATTTTCTTGAGAAAGTTACAATGGCAGATTATATAGATAAAAATTATGGAAATATTCAGTTCTTCAAGTAAATGGAGACAATCATTTCATTCGTCTTTCACGGATTTGTATTGCTGAAAACAGTCATGGATATGTTCAGTGTGAACATTTCTTCAAAAGTTGAATGAAGTAAGTTTTCAATTTCATTTATCCATTTTTATTAATATATTTTTGTTGTTGTTGTTGTATTCTATCATAAGTGAATGTCTTATGAATGTTTTAATTGATATGATAAGCCTTGTCTTATTAAGTATGTTATAGTTTGTCTACTCAAACTGACTCAGAATGTTAAAAACGTGTCATTGCGAGTATATCCCTTTATATTTTTGTTGGTTTTTTACACTTATGAATACTATCATGTTTAAAGAATTTACAGGTGCACGTTTATGATATGAAAACATTTAAAGCCACTCGCTCACAAATGTTGTTTATTTTTGATTCTTTGAAATTACCTGTCCGTGCTTTTTAATTGTAGTAAGAAAACGAAATCTAAATATTCGAAGACTAACTGACTTATAGATTGTAAGAAATATGAGATAAATGTTGCAAAAAAAAAGAAGCCTTAATTAATTTATACCGTTACTAGCGGGATCAGTTTTCTAGACATATTCGCCATATTTTACAGCCGTATGCCAAAGGGCACTCAAATGGTCAATATCAGAACACTGCTTTAGTTTTCATAAAGTTTCTATACAATTTTGAGAGTTTTAGAAAAGTTAGTATTTAAGTCGAAATCTCTGAGTGAGTAGCTTTACTTTTAAAAGTTTTTTTTATCTAGCTATTCATCAAATTTATTTGACAAGCGTTAAGACATTAGGCCGAGCTATTTACATCATTGGTTATGATGTTGAGCGATATATGTTTTTAAATATTATACACATATATGATAAACATTTTAGACGAGCGCGCTTAATATATCACTTCATATTTGAATTTTGCTAAACATACTAAGTGAATCATTGTTCAATTGATTGTTTAAAACGTATTCTTACATCTTTTTTTGATGACGGTAAACCTAAGAGCAAATTGGCATGATCTTGTTGCATTTATCAGTATGTTTAAAACTCTTTTTAGATCATCTTGAACATTTTTGAAAAGAATGGTAAATGTTTATAGAATGTACATATAAAAAAGTTTACAATATATATATATATATTCACTAATTATAATTGTTAAATATCAAAGTGGTATGTTTAAATCAGTACAATAACGTCTTATTCACTTAAAAAGTTATCAAGCCTAGTATTTGAAGTACATAAATACGCTTGACCTAATGTACGGCCTGTAAAATCTTTAATTGCCTTTATAAACATGGTGTATATACTTTCTATGACCAAGTTTACTTCCTATGAAATGTTTCTAATTCATATAAAGCAGATGATAAAATTTTTCATTGAAGTTTATACATGAAGATTATACCTAAGTTTAACGTTATCTGTCTTTAAGCTGATATAGTGAAGTTTATAACTTTACTACCGATTGAGGGGAGACAACTTAAATTAAACGTCTAAAAACAATTTATGTAAACATTCATTGATCTTAATAGCCAACTATAATAATCTTTTTCAAATTTTCATAAAAGTACTTGCTAAGTTTTAAAACAGCAAATGTTTTTCAAGAAGATGTGTTTGTATAGTATATTTATCAATACAATGTTTCCATCAAATTACGATTTTAATGTTTTATTTCAGGTAAAATAACATCAAGAAATATTAACACTGTGAAAAAAGCTTTGAAAGAACATAGGCGAAATTATTCCAAATTAATATTGTTCCACTTGAGAATCGTTAGTGACCCGAGCGCCTAAAAACGGTTGTATTCTAATGGAATAATTTGTGAAATATCTCAACCACATATGGATATAATTATATTCAAATGGATGTAATGTGATCACTTAATGTGCAACATGTAATGATACATGGATTTGCATGACATATATTCTCTAGATATGTGGATTTAAAATGAAACATTATGTACGTGGATTAATATGAAACACTACACAGATTCAATTTGAGCAATATGTGGATATAGCGTGAAATGAACTTTATAAATTACGACATCAGCAATTTATAGTTAATTGATATTATAGTATACTTATATTATTTATAAAAGTGAACAATGTAAACTAGAATAAAAGGTATCATAATTCAATATTATGCTTAAATAAAAATAAAAACATAGTAGTCTTTGTTTCTCTTTGAAATCCTCATCGTGACCATATGTCCAAACGTTAAAAATAATAGAAAGTTTAGGTACAGAGCTGTATGAGGTAGAAAGCCTTGTGAGGTATACCTTCACTTGTAGAAGGACTTGAGAACTAAACCGCTCAATAGTCCAACCGAACAGATCATGAGTGTTTATGTACTTTAAACAATAGACCTGTTCGCACACCTGCATATGTAATGAACTGGTGTATACTATAAAATAGCGCAATGTCATTGACATTTTCATCAATAGAGACATTCAGATATTTCTTATGAGAAAACACATCAACTATATCGTAGAAAAATAAATAGAAAAAAAATGGAATTATTTGATATAATAACACATATATTATATGTATAGTATAATAACACATGCAATATAGTATCTTAGCTTAAAATACATACGGACTACTAGAAGTATGGAGGTGTCGTCAGACCAACTTAATGCTATAGTGAGGTGATACACAAAGTAGCATTAGGAACCGCTTCTATGTTATCATGGAACGTTATAAGCATGGAAAAGTAGGAATCTCTCCGTCTAGTAAAAGGACCTGACTCTCAATGTCCGCTATCATTACTAGATCGGGTATACAAGTCAGCCCTGTATACCGAAAGGGTGTCTACTTACGACAAACTTCTAACGTTATCCTTACAGGGTGGTCCTATGGTAAGCGCAATAATTCAGCTTTAAAATCCTTGATATGGAATTTTTCATAATGCGGTATTGGTATATATATATATATTAAAACATGAAATAGCAGTATCTTATTATTTTATTTCATATAATGAAAACATAATGAATTCGCGGTATTAACGTTCATGTGTTGAGTAAACAAGATCATATATCATCTCATCTGTTTAAAGTGACAGATATAATTATCAATGTTCCTCAAAAAATTTGCTGACATGCAAGTGTGTCAAGTCAATAAGATCATATATCATCTCTTATCTGAAAAACTGACAACTATTATTATACATTTCTCGTTTCTATAGACATCTTACACACTGTAGATTCATACACAACACAATGTTTGTTGCTAGATTACTAGCATACCACAAACACAATATCAAACATAGTGAAGTTATGATTCCATACTCCAGTCTATATATACAGCACCGTTTGTCTGTTTTGTTGTTTTGTTGTTTTAACTGATCACTGGCGAAAACACAAATTCTATTTATGTATGTTTAAACATATCTGTCAGATAAAAATTCGAATCACACTGTTGACGTGTTGTTTACAGAAACAGCACGAGCGTTCTTGTAAGAATCGATCCCCACAAGAAGAACATAATGTATGTCCACATGGAGTTAAAGCCACCGAAATTCTTTCGTTCATACAAATTTTACACTCCGTACTTTCATCTGTGTTACTAGTCTCACTTTTTTCTTCTTGCATGATCGTATTTTTGAGTGAAGAACTGCACTGCCTGTCTAGATTTGTCGAGGATAGCACGTCCGAGTGAATAACAGATCTCACGGTGTTATGAGATATTTCGCTTATATTTGACGAGAGAATGTCAACGATATGGTTTAGATTGTTTTGTATGAGAGCCTCTATGAATATTCCGAAAGCACGAGGTCCTCGCCTCTGTAAAATGTCAAGTAATTTCCTGTTTCTGCTGAAGTTTGATCGTTCACACTCTATTTCTTCCCGCATACCAATAGTTAAAATAGTGTTTTCCATGAGGTAATCCATGATATTTAAAGTTTGTTCTGATGTAAGCGAACGAATTAGAGTCGTCCAACATTTTCTAATGACTCTTCTATGTATCTCATCCATAGTTTAGTATGACACTTAGTTTCACGTAGTAGTTTCACGTTTTATATAGTCTTATGTCTTATTCGATTGGTCGATTATTTTTAGAACCAATATATTTATTTTATTTTTAAATAATATAATTAAAAACACAAATCTTAAATCGTTGTAAAAATAGTGTGGTAAAGTTTTCATGTGAGAGAGCAAAAAAAACAATTGTTTTCTAATAGTTTTCAAATACAATGTAATGAGAAGGTAACAATCTTAAATAAGGACTAGAGCCTTATTTAAACAATATACACAGTACATGTTTCCTGCCCTCAAAAGAAACTGATATGGGTGTAGGCATATAGTTGTCACATTTATCAATTTTATTAAATCAAGATGACAGCTGGTTTCCTGTCATGAAGGGAACAGCGAGACACGGTGAATCAAGCTTTCAATCCTAAAAAATGTGCTCACGCAGGTGTGTGAAGAATATGAAATCATTAATCAATTCATATCTGTTTTAAATGACTACCATAAGTATCCGTTTCCTGTCCTGAAAAGAAACACATATGGATGTAGTCATATAGCGGTATCATTTATTAAATTTTATCTGATCAAGATGACAGCTCATTGCCTATCATGAAAAGAATCGCGAGACACAGTGACGCTGTTTATTAATCGCAAAAATGTATTGACCTAGGTGTGTATAGTAAAACATATCATATATCATCTCTTATCTGATTGAAGTGACAGATGTAATTAACTTTTCCTGTCTCTATAGACATCGTGTCACCTCTGAAAACCACTTATCTCGACAGATCAAATCTTTCACATCCTTTATAATTCAAACATGTGCTGACGTGTCTAAACATGCTGAGTCAGTGGGCGTATATCGTTACGCCTACCTTCTTTCAACGTTACATATACTGAATGTAGTGTCTTACACATCAGTTTGAGCAAACATTTTCAACATTGCTTTACAAAGAAAGTGATTTTCTTTTTTTAAGTTAGTGACAATCGGAAAAAGATGGAACCTACATACGACAATGAAGGATTTTTGATTAAAGTTCGCGGAAATAAGTTTGGATACTACAAAGATGCGACATTGACAAAATGGAATGATACTATTTATTTACACATAAGCGACAATTCTAAGTGTTTGGAAGGTGATCAGTTTGATAAAAGCAAGTCTAAAACAATCTCTATCAAATGGCAGGACGCTTTACGTTTGAAAACTTGTTTGAATGAATTGGAAGGATATGCTCAACAAATAGAGTCAGAGCAGGTAAAATTCTATTTAACTGAAAATGCATTTTAAGTTTATGATACAAATATAGTACAATTTTATAGTTCAATGTTATTCTATGTGAACATAAGTTCAATTTTAATAATATATTAATTATGTTTTATATTTTCGTGTTAGAGTTAATTTATGTTAATAGTTTGATGTTTCGTGTTTCAATGTAGTTTTACCTTATGTATTTTACCGATGAAATCTTAATAAATAAAAAGTATGATATATACCATATTGTGTTTTTAATCATTTGCACTATTGATTTAATTTGGATTCATTTTTATGTTTTAGGCGACGGGATTACCATCTAAAAATCAACAGGCAATGCTTGATCAACCATTTGCTGTTTCATCGATACATACACAAGCGGCACAAGATCAATCGTATGTCATTCCACTGACAAACGCATCAGCTCAGAAGACTGTTTTCCATAAAAAAGAAAATAGACATCACCCTTATTAATCTTTAAATCGTGAACATTAAATATTATCCAATGAAAACCCGACATTCATATAAAAGGAGGGACTATTTTCATATTTAACATTAGTATGTACTCTCATATGTGGACTATTCAAGACAGCTGCAGCATGGATTGTGGTGTGATAAAGGATAACATTAAGTCTATATTTTGTTCTATTTGTGAAGTATGGATGACAGAATTTTACGTTATTCGCCACTTAAAGAGTAAACAACATTTTAAGAAGAAGTATTGCGGATATAACCCATTTAATATAAACAACGTTAAGACATCACGGAAGAAACCTAGAAAAGCGTTAGAATGTGCAAGGATAAGATTACGAGCAAACAAGAGTGAAACATGTAAACCAACGTCTACTGCAAAACGTGATAAGAAAAAGCAGCAAAAAAGTAAATCAACGACAGCTACGTGTGAAAATAAAGAGCGCCAAACTGATTGCGCGCCGATGATAAATGACTCGCCTGATATTGTGACAGTGTATGATAGCAGTGGAAGTTTTGTGCTCAGCGGCAATACACTAAAATCGGAAAGTCAAATAATAAATGATGGACCCAAAAGTTCGCCAGACATTTGGGAGAAAGCTAGGGCACGACAAATGGAGCAGGAAGAAGCTCAATATGCGAAATATGAAAATGTAAACGCATTACCGCAAAATTTTTTGGGCTTGTGTGAATACGATAACTTTGATTTTGGAAGCTTGCTAAACGACGATGGCGCCAATCAAACAGCCAATGTTGTATCACATGGCAACAATGAAACAGCCAATGCTACATCGTATGCCGCCAATGAAACAACTCATGCTGTGACACATTTGTTGTGCTCTGAAAATGACAATATGAACACGTCGGCAGATTTTCCCACTGAACTTTTGAGTGGCGTATTTAATCAGCAATGTCAAGATTCTCATGACAATCAGATATCGTTTTACAAGTGTCGTTTGTGTAATCCAACTACATACAAAGACTATGCAGATTGGTAAATATAACTATTTATGAAAATGAATTTAAACAGTACAATTCTGTTCGGAAGCAAAGTAAAATCGTGTCAATATATGAAATATGAGGATCGACTTTTGACTTATCAAACGTGGCCTAGACAAATGCAGCAAGATCAATTTGATTTGGCAAATGCAGGATTTTTTTACACGAAGGAAAGTGATATCGTCGAATGTTTTGCTTGCGGTGTTAGAGTTTGTCAGTGGATGAAAGAGGACGTGCCAGCTAATGAACATAAAAAGTGGTCTCCCGAATGTGTTTACATTCGACTTACTGGAGCTAAAGAAAAATATCCGGAATATCAACTTTTCCCAGCAAATGTGTGTTGTTAAAAACAATGGATTTAAATTGTGTTTCTTTACTTCAGTCTTATTTTGACTTCTTCTATGCTAAAGAAATAAATATAAACATGTATGCAGTTTTCAAAAAGAAATGTGTAGGATGTCAACACTCTCGTTTATCTCAACTTGATCATACGTGCATTAATTTGACAAATAAACAGCAATTGGAACTTTATTTTGAAGATATTTTGATGACAATAGACGAAACGCAAATATTAGTGAAATGGAATGAAACGATATCTGTTATGGATTTTTTACCAGAGCTGATTGAAATGTTCAAATTAAAAATCTATTGTCGCGATTGGCGTGAAACGGACATGAAAACATTACAGTGGAGAACTAAAATGATAAACATGACTATTCAACTACTGTCTTTGGAAAATAGACTTTGTTAAAGTGGTATCGTTTATTTCACATTTCCATGTATATATCTAAAATTTCACACATTTTTGTTTTAATGTCTTTGATTTTACTTTTCTATTTTTTCACACGTTTTATATCTAAGTTTCATAGTTGTTTTATATAATGTATTCATGGTGTTGGTTTATATATTCAAAATAAAGAAATCTGTATTACACTATTTATGTTTCTGTTTTATTTTATTCTTCACTTATACTAAATCTTACAAATATGTCGGCTATGAGCAAGAAAATGTATACACGTACAAAGCGAGACTATTTAAAGAACGTGTTATCAATTTCTCATGTCATTTTCTCACGTATCTCGAAAATGGAAAGTGTCGTTCAACTCGAAGTAGATTCCACTGCTCAGGTGATTGGTGAGTTTATATATTTTTAACGAAATTGATATCTATGATACGTAAGAAATTGATGGTGAGATATCTGATCACAATTCTTTAAATTACAGGTCCGAGTAATGTTGGAAAAACGAGTTTCGTGTTTCAACTATTAAAACACACGGATGGAGCGTTTACGAAACCCATCAAAGCAATATATTATTGCTACAGCGTGGATCAACCTATGTACACTGACATGAAAAAAGCCATATCACAAATAACGTTTTACGAGGGACTACCCACAAAAACGGACCTTGAAATGTGGCATATGAGCGAACCGGGAGAAAAAATTCTGGTGATCGACGACATGATGACAGAAAGCGCTAAAAGCAAAGATGTGGTGGATATCTATTGCAAATATGCTCACCATTACAAATTTTTCTGCATTCTCATTTGTCAAAATGCGTTTTGCCCCGGGAGAGAATTCCGTACCATCAGTTTGAATACACACTATTTCTTTTTATTCAAAAACAGTCGAGATGAATTGCAAATACAGACTTTAGGTCGGCAGATATTTCCCGGTCAAGTTAAGTTTTTCATGGATGCCTATAATAAAGCCACTGCAGAAAAATATGGTTACTTGCTGGTCGATTTGTCTCCACATTCTAACTCCAAATATAAGTTGCGAACCAACATTTTACCCAATCAGTTAATGATTGTATATCAGTCAGAAAAGAAGCATGAATCCGCTCATTAAAAAGGAGACGGATTTTTTGCGTTTGTTACTTAATACGTCTGACAAACAGAAAAAACTGTTATTGGAAGGGATAGAAAAGTCTCAAATAAACGCTATCGTGCAAATTGTGTACAATTTACTGCATGGTTATCGAACATTATCAGAAAAAGATAAAAAACAGGTAGCGAAACAAAAAACTGTTATTCGACAATTGGTTAGTAAGGGAGTGTCATTGAAACGTAGAAAGCAAATTCTTGTGCAACATTTTAAGTATATTTTACCTTTCATCAGTGCCATTCGGAACGAACTTGACTAAAATGGCGCGTGAATTAGTCTTGGTGCCTAAAACTAAGTATGAGCGTTTACTGACACTTGTCGACGAGGTAAAGCCGCTCGAACAATCTGGTGGACAGATAGACAATAAGGAGGAGAACAGTTCAATCCCCAGCACTGTATCGTCAGAATCACCTACAAACGAGATTTCGAATGAAAGCAGAATAATTCCGCGCGAAGGAGAAAAACCAAGACTGTTTATAGATAAACCTTTATCTAAAATGCCTTTCGCTGAAAGACAGTTGATAACTCGCATCAAAGTGTATAGAAAAAAAGCAACGTCAACCGATGGAAAGAAAAAAGGCGCTAAATCTAGAAGATGGATTAACTACACTATATGAACAGATAATATTTCTCACGGTAAGTACACTCCTTTGTTAACGTATGCAGGTGTGCTTTGAAAACAAACTCACATATCAATCTTTATCTGATTAAGTTGACAGCCTGTTTCCGCTCATGAAAAGAAACATGAGAAACAGTGACGCCGTTTTAACCGCAAAATTTTTAATGTATTTTAGATGTAACGATGTAATAGTCTCATTTATCAACTTTTATCTGATTAAGTTGACAGCCCGTTTCCTGTCATGAAAAGAAACGTGAGACACAGTGACGCCGTTTTAACCGCAAAAATGTTAATGTATTTGGGTGTACTCATATAGTTTTCTCATTTATCAACTTTTATCTGATCAAGTTGACATTTCATTTCCTCTCTCAAAAAGAAACATGAGACGCTATATTATTGCAAACAGATGTTAAACGCTTGAGTGCTTCAATCAACAAAACGTGTAGCAATTGTGAACCATTTTTTAAATGCCCCCGACGGGTGAAGTCATAAACGTGAAAGACTTCAGACTACGAGTTAGTAACAGGATTGTAAAATTCATAGATATGTAATGCGTTTGTTTTATAACGTTGGATTATAATGCGTGTGTTTTATAATGTTGAAATAAATAGGATATTTTATTCATTTATCAACGATGAAAAGACAACACAGTCGGAGTAATAGTAAAAGCAGTGACGATGAATTATTTAATACAATTTCGGAGGTGGAAAAACACAAATGGATTTGCGAAATCTGCTCTAAGCAATATCAGAGCAAAAAATCTTTACTGCAACATGTAAAAAGCCATCAACCAAAGCGTAAATGTGACTTTTGTGAAAAATCGTACGTCTTCTTTAAAGATTTGCGAGCACATCAATACAAAATACACGGATTACAGACAGAAAAAAAGTCGAAGTCGTCTTCCTATACATGTAATCTGTGTAATAAAACTTTCAACAAAAGGTATCACTTGACTCGACATACTGCCTCAGTGCATAACCGTGCTAAATCAAAGAAACATAGAACACAGTTTGCATGTAGACATTGCGATGACGAATTTCAAGAATATAGTCAGTTATTTCAACATGTCGTGGAAAATCATCCTTTAAATCAGCAAGGTGGTGGAGGATCAAGGACACCACCTCTATCGAATGAAAATGACCAGCAACAACAAGACGACCCTCAAATGCGAAATAGCGGTCAGAACGAGTCACAGCAAATTGAGTCGCCATCAGAAGGTTCCGCTGAAAACTTATCAACTTCGCAACAACACATCGACGAATCTGCATTAAATAACCGAGTGTTAAATAGAAGTGTATTGCCAAGAAGTAGTGAACGATATGATGTACTAACTTTTTTTGGGAATATTAGAGAGCAAGTAAGATCTTTCTTAAAAGCTCGAATATCTTCAATGGGTGGTATAAAATACAACTTATGTGTGCAAGTCGAGATGCAGCGCGACGATGGTGGAGAATCAACGATGACATCACCTTACTTCAGGAGCAGAACGTATGTAGCATTGTCCTCAGTCGACATCGATGAACATGCTTTGAATGAAGCGATGCAAAAAATGTATGCCAGTTTGGAACAATTTATGCGAGAAGGATCTGGATGGTATATCAAAAGAGTCTTAAAACTGGAAATTCATACTGTAGTATACAAACCTTTGCGTGGATCGGCGTACATACCTCTACCCCTAACTCTTGCACAGAGTCATTGCTTGCTTAATATTAAAAACAAAGACGATAAATGTTTTTAAGGTAAGCATTGCCCCAAAGTAAGTTTTGCCCCAAGGTAAGTTTTGCCCCAAGGTAAGCATTGCCCCAAAGTAAGTTTTGCCCTTAATCCGTACCCTCAATTTATACCTACTCACATAACTTATTATACCCCTGCTTCGAAGAAGAGGGGGGTATACTGTTTTACCCTTGTCCGTGCGTCCGTCCGTCCGTTACAAAATTTCCGTCGCAGTTTTCTCAGCAACTATAACATGCAGAAGCCTAATACTTTGCATATTGCTTCATCCCATAGTCCCATGTGGTGTAAAGCGATTTCATGCTCCTTGCTCATCTACTTCCTGTTTGTCGCATATTTTTAGATTTTTTTAGTTTAGTTCAAGCGGTGGTTAGCTCAGATGCATCCTTAGGAACGGACAGAACTCCGGTAAAAACTGATTTCTATGAAACATTAATCACATTATATTCCACAGAAATATGTTAGCTGGTTAAAATATTATTGATTTGAACCTTCAACATAGATATGGTAGTTGATAATGATTTATGTGTCGCACGATAGGATTGAAATCATTCAATAGCGCTCCTAAGGTTTGTCCTTGATGTGCTCTTTTTGCACTACTTCTAATGTACCGAGAGATGCTTCTGGTCGTTCCTAGTTTCACGAAAATGTAGATTCTTTCAAGCAATGTCTCCTCATTTATGCTCGTGTTTTCTATCAAGGCTCTAAACATGGCATCTTAACATTTTTACGTTGAGTCTAATTTTTTTGTTTTAACCCTAGTTGGATCAGAATAGATGATAGCTAATTGACTGTGCATCTTCAGGTTTTAGAATAATTACGCGCAGACAGATTCCTGCACTTTTATCATAAAGTGCGTTTTGATAATGCGGAACTTTTCGGCTGTTACTGCCTAATTATTGTCTAACTGTCTTTCCTAATGAAGGCCGCCATTAAGTCAAATAGATTTGACTAAAATGCGTACGTTTTTTGTAATGAAATGTTATTGTTTATATTTCAGTGTGTTTGTTCTAGTTCTCGTTGTTGTAAGTGTCATATGGATTCCAGTATTAGAAGCATCACAAGGGGGACAACTCTTTAATTATATCCAAGCCGTTACAGGATATTTGTCACCACCAGTTCTTTCCCTTTATCTTCTAGCTATATTATGGAAAAGAACGAATGAAAAAGTAAGAAATTATAACTAGTCTGTGCTGTTTGCAAATAAAAACGAATATATTAAAAGCTATTATTCAAGATAGTTGAATTGAGTGAGACGTATGCAATAATCCAAGCAGGACAATATTGAACTTAAGGTAGTTCAGCGTTCTCGGAATGAATTCAGTGGTTCAGATCTGTTATGTTTGGAACAGTACATTTTTCTTCGTTCTATCACCTCTCTCGTTCATTTTGGACACTACAATCTTGAAATTTTGTCAGGAAATACGTCTTTGCTGTTCATACATTAAGCAATAATTTCGTGCGAAATTAATTGAAGTTAATGGTAAAACCTAGTACATGTTTGTCAGTGTGTTTATATAATACAACATTGTATATTTCATTATCTTCTGGGAAACCGTTAATTTAGAATGTATGACAGCATCAAGTTAAGTATTTTAAAACTTTGTTGAACTAACAAAGAAGTTAATATCAGTTAATTAATTTTTGTGTGATGGTATTTTTCAAACCTCAGATAAAAACTTAAATGCTATCTTTGGAGCATGTTACAAAACTAAGTGTTTTTGTCGGACTACTTTAAAAATTAGTCGTTTGTCTTGCATCGTACATATACATGTATTCATAAGTTTGTTCAAATGATAAAGCATCAATTTTAATTATAATATACTTTATTGAACATTTTTCTAAAATAAGACAAATAAGCTATGAATGGACCATTTCAGGGTGCATTTTGGGGTCTTATGATCGGATTATCTGTTGGGCTAATTCGAATGGGACTTGATTTCGGATATGGAAGTCCAGCATGTGGAGAAATAGATAGTAGACCAACAATCATCTCTAAAGTTCATTTTCTACATTTTACCATCATTCTATTTTGTGTTAGTCTCTTTTCAACGATCATTATATCTTGGATGACTGCACCCATCGAAGACAAACATGTAAGTGTTAGTGATACGTTTTGCTATACTTTATTTTGATATACTTTAAACAGAGACATAAATAACATCTATGTCTCTGACTTTAAATGATAGGCGACCGGCACAGTCCCGAGATGAAATCACTATATAACATGTGTATACATACATACTTGCCTCTGAACCATGCCGGTCGCGTATGCTTTAAATTTATAGTCTAATCTCATACTATAGTGCGTAAAAATAACAATACGTGTTTGGGTAAACATTAAAAATGCAAAAATCCATTCCAGAGGTAGGCAGTATTGGAAATAGAAGTTGTATAGTTAGTTTTAACAAAATTAGCATGGCGGATAAACCACCACCCCTTGGTCAATCATTCTAGTAATAGCTAGTAGACGGTTTTATCATTACACCAACAAGACACTTATAAAACATATCAAAATTATATATTATGCCATCCTGAGCATCCCCTGTCGTGGGTTAGTTCATTGTATTGTTTATATAAACAGTGTTTTGTTCGCACTATATGTATGCATCTCTTGTTCTACCTTTTATAATATTTATTTTAATACGGTAAGCTAGTATACACTTGTCGTTCATCTATTTTCAAAATGGAAATTGAAACAATTGATCTGAACAAAACGTTACAGTAACCATAGTAACAAAAAGTAATCAGGATTTGGAGCAGCTTTTACAGAACAGATCAGAACAGAAAAAAATCTAACTCATTATATGAATCTCGATATTAATAATGTCTATTTGTTTCGACATAGTTGGAACAGTTGCCAGGTCATGCGACGCGCGCAAAGAGAACCAGAGGCTCCGGGTTCGAACCCCACTAAGGGCACTGATAATTTCCACAGCACGAAATTTACCTACAGTTATTCCACTCCACCTTGTTGTAAAAGGGAACTGTGAGGGGTCATTTGCCTAAATGTGATTTCAATTATCAGGGATTATCGTACAAAATGTTAAAGTAGGCTGAGCATGTACATGTATATGGAAGCAAACTTTAAACTGCACTTCAACTGTTTTTTAATTTTAACATCTAACAAGCATATTTCACAATTTTAAGATTGTAAGACTAACATGGTGGACAAGACATAGTTTAAGTGAACGTGAACCCTTTGATGAAGAAATTAATTTCAAACTAAAAGCAGCTGAAAAAGCCGTTACACAACAATATGTGGATCCAGGTTTGGGCTGATTATAATAGGCAGTCGGCACGGGTCCGAATCAAAACACACTTTAAATACAATGTACATTGCTTTTGAATCAGAACAGTGCCGACCGCCTATACAAATTATTATATTAAACATCTTTCTGAAGTTGCTTCTCTTTTTCTAAGTTGTACGTTCATTGTGTTAGCATACCCATGACCCGTCGTTATGGTTTAGCATCACGGGATTAAGAGTTCGATTTTAGGTCACATCTTTTCATTAAAAAACTACCTCAGTACAGGCAGAATGTTTAAACTTTTTTTGGAAGAGTGATAGAGGTCTGAAAATTGCTCAGAACGAAAGGTTAGATGAGACGGTTGCATATAATAATCAATAAAATTGATTATATAAATCTGGATAGAAATTTAGTTCATGTACTTCCATTGAGCCTGTTTGGTACAAGTATGAGATTGATACTCCCTACAACCTGGTTAAAACCACCAGAGGCAGTTATTTTGCCACTGTCCGTTCACAGGCGCAGACCCATACTTTCTTAGTTTCATCATTTTTATGTGACGTCCCTTTTATACCAAAAGTTTTTAAAAAATCTAAAAAAGCATCAACCTATCTGTTTTATGGCGGTGTGGTAGGTACGATGTGTTTTTTACTGTTGCCGTTCTTGATATGTTTGCATGCGCCTTTTAAAAGATATTTTTTTAAACTGTCTGCTGTAACGTAATTGGGTTACAATATTAACATATATATTCAATGGTTGATTAGTTATACCATTACAAAGTTTATAATTACGTGTTTTCCAGAAAATTAATGTGTCCAAAATTAATGTGTACAATAACATGCCAACCTGGGTCGATAGCGCGCCGGGATTTGAATCTCGTGGCCGAGTGGGTGCGGGGTCAAATCCCACCCGGGGAGGCTATACTCTTCAATGAAAAATTGACAATAATGTCGATTTACCTCCATTGATGAGATAATATGGAGAAGTCTCCGTCCTTGTGGAAGGGTAGGTGAGTACTGGTTATAGACAATGGTCCAGGAAAGCAAAGGTAGGTGCGCTGGACGCCATAAAATGACTTAAATTGTGTTGACACGGCGTAATTTAGTAAAAAAACAAAACAAAAAACAATAACATACCACTTTTAGAAAATCGTTTTATTGTAAAAATATGTTGTTAAAAACACGTGTACATGTATTACCGTAAAGACGCGTACGGAAACTAACGATTTAATGTAAGTGAGGTGGGTAATCATTATAATTAGGTAGTTCAAGCTCAGGTTAATATTGTCGCACTATACCTATTACTAAACATAGCTTTTCCAAGGGCATGTTGGCATTTCATATTCTTATAAATACCCATGCATGCTCATCTGTTACCAGACTCTTACGAAAGGTCTCTTACGATACGCACACTTAGAAAGAGAGTAATGTTCGCAACTTACTCTAAAAGTTTTTACGAACTTGGAAAAATAAACGTACTAACCACTATACGAGTTTGTTGAACTTATAACTACGTTACTGCGCCTCATAGAACTTTGAATGTGAAAATATAGTCTAAGATTTAACTACAATATAATTATTTTCTACATATTTTAAATATTTGTTGCAGAAACACTACCTCAATGGAGACGTGTGTTGTACTTAGTGTGTGGGTATGAGTCACCTAAACCTCCTGAAGAGATCTCTGTTGAAGAAGAGAAAGAAAGAAGTCGTTTGTTGACTTCAATACATGAAACTCCTAAATGGAAATGGTTTGTTAATATAAATGCGATAATTCTAATGACATTTGGAATCTTTCTATGGGGGTTTTATTCTTAAGTGTCACCGTTGTCGTGTTTCCATAGTGACCTTAAAACAGAGAGCTACCTACTGTGAGTTTAGATGTACCGAAGAAGTGTGTCTTAGTTTTTAAATTTGATTCTTTGCGACGTTCCAAACACTGGCACCATAGTCTATACCCTATGATCGTAAAATAATGCCTACGTCCCTATACACAGTCTCTTGTGTATACATATACCCTATGTTATGCCTGTTTCGCATCAACCGTGCGATTTTTTTGTTGTACGAATTTTACTGCGAGAGAAATCGCAGACGAATCGCAGCCACCGCAGATACTTTTAACTTTCCGTGCAATTGTCGTACGGCGGTCGTACGACGCTCTCACAAGCCGTAGGTTGTTTACTCTTCGTCACAAGACAACACATGCCCTAGTTTACGCACGACTGCCGTGCGATGATCGCGAGGCTGCCGTACAAACACTCACGACTGGTGTGAGATTTCGAAAAGTATCGAACGTCATCCGTACGTCAATCGCACGACAAACGCAAACTTGTACGACAGTCGTACGATGTTCATGGGAACGCCTAATTCTATAACAGACGTGCGACTGTCTCAAGAAAGACGTACGGTTGTCTTACGACAGTCGCATAACTGTCTTGCGGGCTCCAAAAATCGCAACGAGATTGCAAGAAAAATAAACATGTTGAAAATTTGACTTGCGACGTCTACGACGATGTTATAACCTAAAAAACGCACGACTGTCTTGCGACGTTCGCACAAAGTTCTGCGATTTTTCAAAGAATGTTGTCGTACGGCTGCCGCAAGTGTGATGTGAAATAGGCTTTACATAGTATAGTTATATCTTATACACGGTATTGAAAGCGGGGTCGATTTTTAATTGTGTTAGTTGAGACAGTATTATTATTAAAGTATATGTGTGCGTATTAACGAGTTTAAAGACTCTGGTGCCAGTAGTTCCAAACACACATTCATTGTTCATTGTATATTGAAGGTGGATTGTGGACGTATACAGTAGTTTAGTTAAGTAGGAATACATAATATAGAATAGTGGTAGAAACTATTATTTTTTATTTAACGTCTATTTCATTTACCTATTGCTTTTTGATATTATAACAGAGTACATATCTAAATTCTAATTGTTATTTTTGACTGCTATAAGTTATTGTGATCATACAGTGTTTTACGACCATTTGAACACATTGGGTGAAACCCTGATCGGTGGTGCACTTGGTAGCGCGCCGGGATTAGATACATGGGCGTACTTGTTGAACTTGCTGAACTTTCCAGTGTGACCTCAAAACAAGGAGTTCTACTTATTGGAGGAAAATGCGTCTCACTTCTTACAAGCATTTATATTTGTATTATATACTCCACCCATTCAAGGTATGTCTTACAGTTCATACAAAATAACATTACTTGGTTATGTAAACATTAAAAAACCTAATCCATTCCAAAGATAGCACACAAAATAAAGGTTGTATAGTTTATTAGAAGTTGGATAAACCACTGCCCCGTACAGTTCGTATAAGATAACATTACTTGTTTGTGTAAACATTAAAATAAACCAATCCATTCCTATGGTAGCACAGCATTGAAAATAATTATGATATAGTTCATTAGAAGTCGGATAAACCACCGCCACCTAAGTCAATCATGCTTGTTATGGTTAAACGCTTTTCGTTTTACTCCAACAAGTTACTCAACAAATGTATTAAAAATTATTACCATCAATATTTATTGTCATCCTGAGTATCCTCAGTCCGTGACTGACAACTGCTAAACATGCTTTAGAATCAGTGGCAGGAGAGAGAATTGTCGAAGAAATATTAAATGACTAAACTCCACTAAAGTATACATCTTCCAGGAATCAAACCAAATACCCCTATCTGAAAATATGTGTATTACAGACTGGGCTAGCCGGGCGGGCTGATAATAAGACCATTGAGTAAGGTTATACGCGAATGGGAGATATCTTACATTTACGATTTTTGCAAAGCCAGGCTATGTGGAATACTAAGTGTTGAAACAGCACCTCGTTATTTTATCATTTCCGCCGCACATTTTCCCTCATTAGGTTTTTTCTGAAGTCTTCATGTTTGCTGAAGAATTCTTGCAGAAATATTTTTTTACCGAAACGGAGATCATTTGGTTCTAAAAATCAGCTGGTAACCGCCTGCGTAAAAAACAAAAATCGGGCATTAATTAGTGAATGTTAACACTAAAATTTGTTATATTTTTGATTGATTATCCCTGATAATTCTCTCAGAATACTCAATGGATGTCATGCAGAGCTTACGCGATGACCCTTATGCTTGGTTTATACAAGGTTTTGATTAAAGATGACACAAATCATCTGCGAAACGGTCCCAAGGGACGTAATCCGATGTAACCCGTCATTTAAGTTTTCAAACGTTTTCCGATACGGCTGGGCTGTCATTCATATGATGGATGTTGGAATGGGATGAAGGCTAAAAAATTACTATTCTCTCTCAGACATGACAAATGACTCTGCCGTTTGCTATACGAGACGATGAAAGGGGGAATCCGCACGCCATGGGACGGACCTAGTCTTTACTAACTACGTCGTTCTAGAATATTTATGAAATAATTTCGGAAAGCCGGAGTCAATTTGGTGCCTTTAATGACTTGAGATCGTCTCCAGACAAAACTTGCGATGCTATATATCTATTTTTACGGGAAAATTGGAGACGAGCAATTAAACAACAGTCTTGTAAACACACAAAACGGCAACTATTCAATATTCATAATATCAGGAAAGCTACTAAATAGACATTTCATTTGGGCAAAATATTCGCTTGGATTTTAGAGACGCTGATTTATTTATATGATTCGTTCGCGTGTATAAATATATTTTGTACTTTATATGGAGTTTCTTTTTTTATCGGAACATTTTTGGTGTATGAAATTCTTCAATATTTTGTATTCATGTACACAAATGGTTAATTTTTGAAATAGTAAAACTTGTAATTCATGTAATGGTAATGCTATGGCATTTAAAAAACTATACAATTACAGATGATATCGTAGGTCGCCATGGTGACTAGTTGACTATTGCACAAATGAAATTTTATTTCGTGTGGCAATGAACTGTCTTAAATATGTTTGATTGATAATTGTTTGGTTGTAAGGTTTGAAGAATTCGTATAGGGAATGGTCAAATGAACTTTAAACATTTGCTTTAGTTTCGTCTGGTCACGTTGACAGTTATACTACACACCCACCCGAGAGAAGTCAGTGACCGGTTATTTGACTCTATTTGCATATTCCGTACTTTAGAATTGATAGAATCTGAAATTATGTTAGATATATACAAAAAAGTAACTGGACATAATATAGTTTGGTTGAATTTTTTATGTAAGAGACAAAACTTGACTAATGACAAACATTTTCGTTCAGTAATGGATATTTGACAAAACAGTTCAATGCTACTTTTTTGTGCCATTTTACGCATCAGAGCATTCTCGTTCCCAGAGTCTAGTAGGATTCTCAATACTAGCTAGTATTGAGAATCCTACTAGACTGTGGGAACGAGAATGGTTTCAGTGGCGCTAAAGTTAAACAACGTGACTGAATTCACAAAACCAAAATTCATACCAATTAAAAGGAAAATTCATTATCTAAAGATAGGTATAGTCCGACAATATTAACCTGAGCTTGACCTTTATGCAAGAATTTATTAAACTCTGTATTTACAGTCTATTTTTGTCTTCGTTTGTAAATCGCGTTTTATCGGAAGCTTCCGGCAAAAAACACTGACTGAACAATTAATTTTGTTTTCATATGTAAAATACTTTGAAACTGAGCCACAAAATTGAAATACATAAACATGCCATGTTTGCAAACTGATTAATTTACAGTCACAAAGGTTGTTAGAAACATGTGTATAATCGTTTACACGCATACGGAAACTAACGGTTTAATGCCAGTAAAGCGTGCAATTATTATAATCAGGCAGTTCAATCTCAGGTTGATATTGTCGGACTATATATTAACCTGAGCTTGACTTTATGCAAGAATATGTTAAACTCAGTATTTACAGTCTATTTTTGTCTTCGTTTGTAAATCGCGCTTTATCGGAAGCGTTCGGCAAAATACACGTACTGAACAATTAATTTTGTTTTCATAAGAATTAATACTTTGAAACTGTGCCACAGTATTGCGGACTTACGCGTTTCCCCCAAAACTAATGTGCTGAAAAAATTAAAAGTACAATAACATGCCACTTTTACAAAAATATAGTCACATGGGTTGTTATAAACACGCATACGGAAACTCACGATTTAATGTAAGTGAAGTGTGTAATTATCATAATTATGAAGTGCAAGCTCAGGTTAACATTGCCGCACTATATCACATTTGAATATGTGTAACTGAATCAAAATAATAAGTTCTAACCATTTTTTGTAATGGTATATTTGTGTGGACTGATGGCCCAAAAAATTGAAATTTGAGAAAGAACTGTTTCATTCATATCAGTTGTTAGTTAACTACAATGAAAGCTTAACCATGTTATCGCTAGAACAGAAACATGTAACTTTGTACTAAATACACATGCAGTGATTTTGGACAAATGAAAGTTCGAGTATAAATGATCATGGTTATCGCAAATAAGTTTTCTACAATGAATTAAGCATATCCAGGTAACTTAGTTTGAATCATAATAATGTTGATACAAATATATGGTGAAAAAATAAAACAGGATTTTGTCTAAGGCGTTTAGAGGACTCTGAATGGTACTCGTTTTGCGATTTAAAGGTAATCATTCACATATTTCAACTTAAACATCAACTATTTATAAACTATCAAAATTGTTTGGAAACATTTTAAGCAGAAAATTAGTGATTTGATAATGACAATTTTAGTGCAAATTGACATACAAGAAAAATGATAGTGTTTCAAGTAGTAAAAAACTACCCCGTATGTGACGGTATAGACAATTTTAGTGCATTTTTGAAACTTTTATTGTATAGGCCAATTTCTTGCAATCTATAGGTCAGTTTGTCCTAAAATATTTTTTGACACAATTAAAGACACTAAGTGGTATTTTGAAAATATTGAAAGATCTTAACTAAATATGTGAACTTGTACCTTTAAGCATTCATTGGACGCTAAGGAATACAAATTGATTTTTTTAAGACAAATAGCACTGACATCTAGTTTAATGACAGATGAATATACATATATAATGTACACATAAAATGACTTGCCAGTGTCTTCTAATGGTCATGCTAACATTGTCATAACTGTAGATGAATCACGATGAATCATGGTGAAAAGTTATATTATTTCTTGTACTGAGTACATGTACTTATAATACACTAGTCAATTGTAACTCCGTACCGCTGCACTTAAGGCAGTGTGGGGAATAAGGGGATAAAGGAGCCATGTTTTGCCTTTTAGCTTACCCAACTCTGCCAGGATACTGAAGGAGGCTATTTTTGCGCCAAAAACAACCGTGGCTTTAGTCGTATACTACCCAGGGGGTATTTACCGGGTACTTTACCATCCAAATGTGACCGCAAGTCATAGATTTTACTAGGGGCTAGGTGGGCTCAGAGTCAAAATATATATATGTTAGGGATATATATATTTCAGGGAATGTGTGTAACCAGGGATTTCACGTTATTCCTAGCCAAGTCAGGGAATTCGTGTAATTCCTGGTGATTTTAGGGAATTCATGTAATCCCTGGTGATTTTAGGGAATACATGAAATGCCTGGTTTTGCTAGAGATTACATGAAATCCCTAAAATATTATTTCATTTTTACACAAATTCCCTGACTCGATTACTGATACAGATTATGATGATTAGTGATAAAATTCTTAAATATTTTTAGTCATGAAATTACTTTGATTTTTTTATCTTTTAACATAAATACTCCTTCCGCTTATTTAGTAACTGGACTTCAATTTTAAGCAGACCCTTCGCAACTTTTAAGTTTGGCAATTTCCTTCAATATTTTACATAAGCGACGCCAATATTGACCACTACACACGTTACCAAGGTAACAAAGTGACGCTAATCACGTACAATATCTTATACGGTATTTTCATCGAAAATTGAAAAAAAGTCAATACAATTTTACAGTTTGGTTTGTTCCTCTTAGCATGTCTTAAATATGTGAAATGATGTAAGACTAATGACGCACAATGAACGAAAGACCGGTAGGGCCATTTCAACTTCACGAATTCCCGATTTCATCTTCATGAATTCACATTTTCAACATGCGGAATTCGCGAATTCACGATTTCAACTTCACGAATTCACGATTTCAACTTCACGAATTCACGGTTTCAACTTTACGAAGTCCCGATTTCAACTTCACGAAGTCAACTTCAGGAATTCAACTTCACGAATGTCTGATTAATACACATTCGGAACACCTCGACCATTCATGAATGAATAATTTGTAGCGAATGGCCGATGAGTTCTGAATGATTAATCATAATGTTTATTATTACATGTAATTTCTTAGGCTGATAAGCCCAAAAGAAAACCGCCAAGACATATACATATTTACATGTTACAAAACAAACATAAAGACGTGCAATATGAAACATGGGAAAGGTACATGTGTATGGTACCATATTTGAACGATGGACGCTCACAAAATATAAGAAAAATACGTTTCCACGTTTCCATGGTAATCCGTAGTATTTATACCACATGACCTTTTGTAATCAGTGTGATTTTTCCAAACATCGGGGCCGTGGGAGATAGAAGGTCGACATCTAACAATCTGATGCTGGCTTAGTATGGTTGGTTTCTTCTTTTAAGTTGAAATGCCCTGCTAGACAGTCCTCATACGTTTCGCCACTTAATTGCAAGCTTATAGCGAAACAAATATGTTCAAATGCTACAATAACCATACCATCCAACTACATGATTCCATTTAGAATTTATAGAGTGCAAACGATATAGTTATTACGTATAAATCAGGTTGATACCAGTTATAGACATAGTGTCTTTGGTTCAAATCTTTGAAATAAGTATAGTAAAAATAGTTGGAAATTTCTCAATAGTGTTAAGTATATACTTACATAAATGATTAAATGAGGTAAAACTAATCAACACTAAATAATAAATATAATAATAACTATGATAATAACATCTGGAATTTTTACTAAATTTCATGAAGAAAATTTTACCTTTTACTTACTTGCTCAATGGCCGGTCTAAAGCGCTTTGCTGATGAAGTGAAATTTCCTGATTTAAGTAAAAAATGTTGATGGGTTTAGAGTGATTTCTGCACCAGCCTTAATTACGATGTATAAAAACGTTTTAACAAGACTATTTCCGAACAATTTCAGATGTCGTAGTCAATTTTGAGAAAGCTTTGTCAAGCTCAACTTTATTATACACAATTATACATTCACTCTCCAATCAAATTCTGTTTATGGACGATCGGATTATTTTGACGCGGGAATACAGTTGACATATCCCTTCCCGCTTTTATTGTACGCATTTATTCTGTCAGAAAGATTCTCCAGATATTTAACGCTATCAATCTTGCACAAATCTGGCATCAGAGGATTTTTTCCTCCACACTACGCAAAGACGTTTTTATTCCTAACGGTTCAGTACGGTTAAGTGCGGCGTTTAGTCACTGCATAATGGCAGTAACTCTCTGTATCGCTTAAAATGGAAGATTAAACGTAATTAGGCAAATCATTTTCATTATTAGAATTTAATTCCCTTAGTGCATCATCATCCACGCAGTTTTTCTTTTGATGATATTTTATTGATGACGTAATTCAGAGGTTTTTCTGTCTTTGAAATTAACGGACGAAACAATTTAACTAATACCGTAAATAGGTACTACACAACGGTACTCATATACATTGTATTGCGCTTGGAGGTCGCAGTCGTGGTGCAGACGATAGGGCGTTCAACTTTGATTCCAGCGAACTGGGTTCGTTTCCTTGTTGTACGGGTGATACCCATCCGAATAAATTTCATTTGCCTCCGTACATAAAAAGTTTTGTTGTATAAAAAAGTGCAGATAGACAGTTTTAAACATAGGCGACCGACATGGTTCCGAGTCAGATTCACTATGTATAAATTATATTGTTTGTGACAAGGAATTGAGTCTGCCGCCTATGGTTTTAAAATCAAGTAAACGAATGTTAACAAACTAAGTAAGTCAAGATAATTATAGATGTTAACATATTTTTGTTACTAATAGCCAATTTATTTACTACTGTGATCGACTCGCACAACAAGATTTTTGACGATTGTACTTTAATATACAATGTAATATTTATTGTATACATTGGATCGGATAACATAAAATGCCTTTATACACCCTCTTACGATTTTATTTTACCACCGTTTACAAATTCTTACACAAGGAACCAACTTCTTTCCCTCAAGTGGAAGAAAAATCGAAATAGTGGTGGAATTTTTATCAAACGATATTACCTGAATCGTACATTTATGTCAAATCGAGCCAAGGAGTTTTTTTCACCGCGGCTTACTAATAAAGACCACCATTTTGTCTATGGCAATCACAAACTAGCCGTTTGATGATTGAGAAATGGTGGGGAGAACAGCACTGCTAAGAACCTTAGAAGACCAGCAGAGAATGAAGGTTCTTCCAATGGAATGTCTCTCTAGACACTTATGTTTTGCTTAGGTTCGAGACAGGGTCTGTTCATAATGCATCACTTGGAGTGGAACAATCTGATTAAAACCCGATCTACAATTTTACCGCTCGCATACTCGCTAATGTAGATCTGGCCTTTTCCAAACGAAGGTCACGTTCAGGTGACCTTTTCTCATCATAATATTCATGACGAAATTGTTATGATACGTAACTTGTTTACATCGTCTACGTCACGAAATTTGAAATGAGCCGCCCAATCGCAGCCTGTGAATATTACCGCGGTTAAATTAGCAAGCAAAACTTGGTCTAAAAATATAAATTACGAAATCAAAATGTGATTAATAGTGTTTTCGTCTAGATGAAAGCTACGCATTGATTGGTCGACACGAAGTTCATCTCGACGTGACCTCAAAGGGAAAAAGTACAGATCCAGTACGACCGTGGTCTACTGGATATGTGTTTACGCAGATTGGGAGTGGAAGAACCCTGGTGAAAAATTAAACTCATAATACAACAACTGTCTTTGGCACATACATTCTCGTACCCAGAGTCTAGTAGGATTCAATACTACTGAGAATCCTACTAGACTCTGGGTACGAGAATGTGGCACATATAACACGATGTTGTTTAAGTTAAAAGTAACTCCTATGTTATCTATTTTTACAACTTATTAGATCTAAATACTATATTAAGTAAGTGCAATGTTTTTAAATGTACTCTTATTTACACTTGGTATCATGCTTTAACCATGTTAAAATCAATTGTTAACAAATCAAATATGTTTTAAAACAAAGCCATCAGTGTTCTAAACAAACCCAGTCAAACAATTACATGTATCTGTATTTAATGAAACATTCGCCATGCATTTTATGGTTAAACTTTAAAAGCTAATTCCGATTGAAAAGTTTTTTATGTCTGGAGGCATAATTACGTATACAATTATACGCAGCGTTCTACATTAAGAGATGTTCTAAAATTAGGAGAAAATGTGTCATGGAAAGCATTCGTGCAGTGGCATGTATTTAATGGTTGATACTTATAAGCTATATAAGGTATTACATACTAGGAAATGAACGTAATACGTATAAAGTACTTTGAATAAATACAATATGTAGAAATTTCTTTTATCTTATTATACCATTAACGATGAAATTTGAATGATGAATGTCAATTTGTTAACCCATTAGAAACGATTCGAAAGTCAGCTAGGCACTAAAGAGACGTTATCAACTGAACACTAATGAGAAATACCGGTGTTAATGTTACAATATTAGTTCGCAAATTACTCTAAATGTCACCAATAAATGGAGTTGAAGTCTGCGTTTAGTAGCTAATGAAAAATCCCCCTAGTCAACCGTCACTCTATACTCTTACGAACCAACTATACGCATTAGAACGCATTACTCTAATCCCAAAACCGGAAAACAATCGTTCAATAAAAATTTATTAATTGTTTCTTGTTCGTGAGACGTCATATAGAAACGGGAAACGAACTCTGTAGAACCAAACCTCCGTGTTTTATGCGACTCCGTTTTCAATTATCTTTCACGTGGAATGATCTTAATGCTTTCATATTGGTTTTAATAACCAGCGCACGTGCCATCCCTTCAAGCTTTTAAACGATACCTAAGTCGCGAATTAAACATTTCTTCGCGGTATTTTGTATTTCCTTTCACGATATCGTCCGTCTAAACCTCATCGAATTGAGATTTTTACATCTCGATGAAAGAAGTGATCTTCTTGTCGCGTGTTTGGATATTGAACGATGAAAACAAGGAGTTAATAAAAGAGGACAGCTTGAAAGCACATTATTAACGGATTAGTTCATGTGTGATTTTATTCTTTATAAGACTTAATTAACCCTAACACCGTACAGACATATTTACATGATACAGAATGGTGGAAATATCACACAGGCTCACAGCTTTTAGTCAATGTACAAAACTGTGGTTCATAGTCGATCAGGTGACCGATTGTCACGACCAATGAATAGCCAACATCCGGAACTCAAAGTATTAGTTTTCCACTGTAGGCAACACTTCATTGGGCGAGTTTCCTAAGCCTGACTCTAGCTAGTGCTTTGTGCCATAGTACCCTTCCTACACCAAGAGGAATACGTATGCGATATCAAATTAAGGGTACCACGTGGACAAAGCGCTAGCTAGCGATATGCTTAGGAAATTCGCCCATCATGACAACAAAGTTTTTCCTTATTAAAATCAATAGTATAACTATTGCATAAAACACAACAACATGGTGTATAGTCACATCTTCGGAATGTAAAAAAAACATTTACATTTCATCAAATTAAGAAAGCAGTCAAAAAAAGAAAATATTAAATTCGCACATAAAAATTATCACTTGTCTTTGTCCGAAAATGCCAACGGCATTGGTCTGTAAGCTGTATTCGTTTACTGCAAATCATATGTACAAATTATTTTTGCACATGTCCTCATACCGCACGACTACATATTCGTTCGGAGGAATAAGTGGTAATGATTAAATGTACAAGTTCACAGATTTGGTTTATTTTTTTCTATAATTTCAAAATACTATTCATTGTCTGTAATTGTGTCAAATAAATAATTCTTAATCTTTTAAGACAAGCTGACACATATGTTGCAAGAAATATACTATGCAAGTCTCAAAAATGCACTAAAAGTGTCTATACGGTGACATACGGGTAGATATTTACTACAAGAAACACCATCATTTGTAGTTGTATGTCAATTTGCACTAAACTTGTTATTATCAGAACACTAATTTCCTGCTTCCCAAAATATTTCCATACAATTTTGATAGTTTTTAAAAGAGTTGATATTTAAGTTGAAATCTGTGAATGAGTACCTTTAAAGTCCCACGCAATGAATGTTTTGAGATAGGAAAGTAATAGTTATTTCATGCACTTTTGATTCATTTCAATTATTTGTCGGCGGCGAGAAATCTTTTGTTTATTTTATTCTATAGTTGTCGTAGATCACCTGACTATAAACCCTGAATATGTTTCTTTTATGTTTATAATAATGTCATGCATGTATTTGGCACTATTCTGTCATATTAATTTTATTGTCATCATGTACAAATATGTAGTTATTACTAAATGTCGCCATTCAAATTCAAATTGAATTTGCGTGCTATATGACCAATGTGTGTCGATGCGCCATGAAACAAGATAAAATAAATAAATACAATTATTTATTTTATATATGTGTTAATGTGAAGAAAAGTAATCAAGTTTTCCATGTATAATCAACCATTTAATGTATTCATTACGGAATAATTTGCCATGTATAAATTATATCTACAGAAACCCTTTCTGTCATTTTTAATAAACGTATATTACGAATATAATTCATAAATGGTAACTAGGCCAGATTGATTAAATATCTATATTATATGATTACAATTAGAAATACCGAAACTGGAAAAATTGACATTTAATTGTGTACAGTTATTACCAATCTATTTGAACTAATCAAATGATGTACAATATTATATTTGATAAATGTATAACTATCTGGCCTCAACAGCAATAACATAATTATACAGTGTACATGTTTTCTTCCTTGTTAAAAAATTCAGATTCTTTCTCTGAAATTTAGACATAACTTTCAGCAGAAATTTTGTTCCCAAGTTTAGAAAGACAATTTCATTTCATGACAACCCGTGGTGTTGTAATACATAGAATGAAAGTCTCTTCAATATTTAATTTTGCTCATTATTTCCCAAGCAGGCATGGGGTACCGCCCTCGTGACCTTACTAATATCCGCTCAACTCACATATTTCCCTTTGAAATTACTTCAATGAATCTCGTTATCGATATAAGCTCTGCATTAGGCGCGAATTTATTTAGGAAATTTCCGTCATGCTATTTAACAGCAGAGGCTTCCTTGCTGAGCTCCAAATCAGAAGCGGTGCTAATTTGCATCTATTATTTAAAGAATTATTTCCAATAGGCCGTTATGTTTTTTGATGATTTATGTGTTTTGGCTCATAAAGGAGAACGTCAGAATCCAATTTCAGAAGAATTTTCGTATATCTCGGGATGACAAGTAGCTAGGAAATAAATATCAATTGCTTGGTCGTTATTATGATACAGCGGATCTACGGCAACGGCTAAATGACTGTTTGTATCAAAAAGACGGTCCAAGGAAAAGATAAATTTTAGTAAAAATTTCCTAATTATCTAAAATGATTAATTAGTTAAAATGGGAATAATCATCCTTGAATAATTACATAGCAATGTAGGGTGATGTTTAATTTTACAATGGTTTTGACATACCACAATGAAACTTGGTAGTATTTGCTTACAGCTACTTAATCACAGATTTGGTTGATTTTGATATTTTCCACACAAAAAACTATCAATGTCTGTGAATAAGACAATGAGTTTTTAAAGGTTCTCATTCGCAGATTTCAACTTAAATATTAACTTTTCCTAAAACTATCAAAATGGTTTGGGAACATTTTTGAAAGCAGGAAAGTAGTAGTAAACTTAGACTCTAGAATGTATTTAAATTTTTCATCTTCTACAGTATTGTGTCATTCAGCCATGTACATGTTAGTAACAGTTCAAAAAAGTAGTTGAAGAGTGTTGATGTATGTTATATTATGTACTTGATTTAGGTATGTTAAATACGAGATCATATTATGTGGTAAAGTTGTGTATATTTTTTAACTTAAATCAATCTGGGGTTATTAACATCATCACTTGGTCAATGACTCATTCGTTAATTGTTTTGAAACCATGAGTCCATGATAAAAAATATAATAATAGTTTGTCAATCATTAAATCATGCATAAAGTAGCATGGATTAGATATATGTAACAACATTTTGTGTAGGGCTGCTGCGAGTATCCGAGTACTCGGATATTCGCGATCCCGACTAGAAAACCGAGAAGGAATATTCGGCACTTCCGAAATCGTCGGATCGCGATCTATTGTTACAAAAAATGAAAAATAAATCAGCTAAATTACCATCGAAAACGAGCTGCGTTACGTATGAAAACATTAATTAACATGATTTGTGCACCGCGTATTTTCAGCACAAGCGAAAACCCTCCTTGAACATGATGCTGCAGACGGTTATGTTGAAAATGCAATAAAAGCTTCTGTAATTCTTCACTTATTTTTGTTATATTTATATGTATATTCGTACATATATGTGTTGTATATATGAATTCCTTTATGATTTTTCATTAATCGATTCGTGGTTCGTGGTTCGATTCGTAAATCGCTCTACATGAATCGTGGTTTGGATCGGATCGCCACATGGACAACGATCCGCAGCCCTAATTTAGTGGCAAAATTGAACAATTAAAATGAAAGTGTGTTATTATCTCCCTTTGATATAAAAAAAGTATAATTATTAATTTGTCTATACACTATCAACATAATAGTTTCTATGATCTAAAGATTTGAAATGGAGAAAATATTAAAAAAGACAATGTACAATTAGATACCAGTTTTCTAAATGATTTCTGCTGGAAATTTTTATTAGAGATTTCTACCATACGATTTTTTACCGAGACAAATAGCCATGCCTGGGTCTCGATATGTTTTTGCTAATAATTTGTAATGATATAGTCATGTTTTATTATCACATGTACTAGGCTTTGATGCCAGAACTTCTACCTTATTTGAACATTTTAAGTAGATCCGTATTTCAAAGGTCACAATTGACGAAAATATTATCACAGTTTTTCAAGGAATAAATGTAAACACGTTTGTTTGTTTGTGCGTTTGTTTGTTTGGGTTTAACGACGCATTAACACAACAAGGTTATATCGCATCGAATGTAACCACGTAGCTAAGTCTACATAAAGCCATTTTTATAGGTAGACTACTTTGGTTATTAGCTTCACATACAACGTGACCAAAGACACAGCAAATCTATGCACAATGTACTTAAAAACATTTAAAAGAAAGTACAATTTAGCATGGCCGATACGTGCATCTCATGCGCTTCGCCTGGCGTATGTAGCAAATACCCGATGTACTGGGAGGACCCCCACGAATCCTTCCTTAATGAATGTTCGAGATGTTCCGAATGGTACAGATATTTTCCTACAAAAAATATTGGAATCAAAGCGCTGAAACACTGTTTTTGTTCAGGTAACAAAGTTAGAAATCTGTACATTTACTGTATTGACTGTGCTATGAGAAACAATCCTCGACTGTATACGAGATCGGAAACAAAGTTACTATTTAGAGAAAAAACATGTTTACTTCGTTATTGTTTTAAATTTTATCTTAGAGTAAAAGTCACTGACCATGGCTGCGAAAGTTTGCAGATGTTAAAAAATAGTAAAACTCACGACCGTTAGGTAGGATGACTGACCTTGTTATATGTCTGTGGCAGTTGTAGGGCATTACATGTACAAAGCTCAACCGTGCATTTTAAGTTGGCTAAGTAACATGCAATGGGTTTGCTTTAAGGTAGCAAGACAAAAAATGTGGCCAATGTAAAAGTCAGAATGTTATGAATTTGGTCATGTAGCGAAAACGATAGCATAGTCAACCGTAGTATAGGAAATCGCTGTGTAGCGCTAGGAAGAGATAACCTAAAGCTACAGTCCCATAAACATAAAAATAGCCGTGAGGGCAGCGTACGGGCGCCGTGCGATCAAGCTCCGCAAGGACCCGTACGAAGTCTTGCGTACCCGTACGGACTGTTGCGTTTTTACCAGGGTCCCTGAGATGAGCCCAGGATACACGTATCAGTTTCAGATTCAAATCGTGAACAAAATCGTGGCCGAGTAAGGATTAAACATGCATATCTTCCAGCTACGGCTACGTACGTGTGTGTTGTTTTGTGCCATCTACGTAACGTCACCTTAACACGCAAGGCTTCCAACGACTAACGGCTATCTGCACGTACGGGTCCGCAACAAGCCACGATTTTATGGGACTGAGGCATTACTTAAATAGCTATTAGTAGTTTCTTTTATTTGATATTGAACACAAATGACATAGCAAGGGTACATGTGGAAATATTTGCATCTATTGCCAATGTAAACAAAATACGAAAAAACAAACAAAAACTATTTCAATTGAATTCGATCGGATAAGATATAATTAAAGCGCCGAACTCATTGTGGTTTACTTCTTTTCCTTACATATCATCTACGAGGGATGAACCAAATATTGTCCAGAATAAAATTAAAAAAAAAACAACTATGACCTGTAACTAAAAAAAATAAACGCAGATCTAGGGAAAGAATAAGCTCAGAGTAGACTTGAATAGCACAGAATTGTTTTTTTAAATGCTGGAATGTATTATATGAACACTAACGTGTGTCAACCTGTATTTCCTTGCGATATTCCGAGCATTCAAGATGGCGGAAAATTACACGAAAGTTTGAAAAAACATGTCTAGAATTGATTATTATTCATAAATGTGAAATCATTTAGAAATTAGTAATTGTCTATATATATATGAATACAAATAGTGAATGTAATATATGGTGATTTATGCATTGTTTTTAAGTCATATTATGGTGGTCAGTCATCCAATCCACGGTTGTTGTATATGCCTAGATCTTGAGAACCAAATGTTCAACCTAGTACAAACTACATACCCTCAATAGTGGATAAAACAGTCCTGCTTGATACAAAGATAAGTCAATGCAGCCGTAGCCTGTCCCAAACCAGGTTGAGAAATGACGAGGGATCAACACGGCAACCCCTGCCGTTAGAAGCGCAGCCAGCAGAAGAAGTAAGACTTCTTAAATATGTGCATTCTATACACTTAACTTTTAAAGTTAAGGTATAGCCGGGGTCTGCACATAATTCATCTTTATCATAGGCGGATCTAGCAGGGGGGTCAGAGGGGTCCGGACCCCCCTGGAATTTCCAAAATGTACCTGTCCATTAGTGTACTTCTTGACTGTAAGTCATTTTTAAGTAAGCAATTTTTCTCGGTGCGTAACATAAGTTTAATGGTTATGTAGTTTTTATTATTAATATTTGCATAATTCTGCAAAATGTGTATAATGTGGCTCTGGTTCGAAAGTTTGGACCCCCCCCCCCCCCCTAGAAAAAGTTCGGACCCCCCCCCCCTCTAGAAAAAAATCCTCTCAAACAGAGATAAGTCGGAGGATGAGCGTAGAGAATTAGTTTATGACCAAACTCTACGACGGTATTTTACAAACAGTCAAAGGCATGCAAGTACAATACATATTCTGTGAGTGAGTTTATCTTCGTATACTTGTTCAGTTAGCACGAGTCATTTATTATAGCACAATGAAAAGATCAAAGCGCTAAAGGCACTGAATTTGTTTGAAAAGTCGAATTAGATTCATTGCTCCAACAACGTTTGTATACAAAGGACAGTTCAGTGATACTTGTTTGTTAGTTGAAAAACGCATACAGGAAGATCAAGAAGTGAGCCCATTGTTTTGTAAGACCTAATACATGTTTACAAACCCCAAAAAGACCTCCGTTCTAGCAATTCACTCATGATCTATAACAGTTCCGCGGTCTAGGACATTTATTTTTATTTTTTAGTTTCAGTCATGCGGCGCAAAATCTGTGAAGTGCACTTCTGCATGGACTCACTCGAGTGTGCCCATTCTCTAAATATTTTAGCGTCAGATGTGACGTTTAGTGGCGTTGCGACGTTTAGCGTCGAAAATGTACTATACTACATTGTATTTGAATTAGTCTCACATCCGCGAATCGGACCAACTACTCATGGATTCGTAGTAAGACGCGCTACCGGCTGAGCTAACGAAGCAATCGTAAGACGACGACATTGTGTTGAAGTCATCAGTCTGTAGAAAGGAGTGATCTATATCAGTGTTTGTATAACAACAAGTCAACATCCTTCACAGTAATTTATTAGAATATAACATATATAAACAGGTTAACAATGCAAAGATACAAACATGTGGGATTGTATTTGAACTGTGTTCAACCCACTGGTTCATAATACTTGTTGTATATATGTCTTATATATGGAACAAACAGAAGTAGAAAAGGATGGAACGTAACAAAACAGAACAAGACTGAACCAGACAGTAAAGGGCAGCGCAGGACATTTGCAAAACTAACAACACAAGCGGAATCTTGTAATATTGTCATGGTTATTTTGTAATATTGTCATGCCATTGTAATTATGTAATAGTGTCACGCCATTGTAATTTTGTAATAGTGTCATGACATTGTAATTTTGTAATAGTGTCACGCCATTGTAATTTTGTAATAGTGTCATGACATTGTAATTTTGTAATAGTGTCACGCCATTGTAATTTTGTAATAGTGTCATGCCATTGTAATTTTGTAATAGTGTCATGACATTGTAATTTTGAAATAGTGTCACGAAATTGTAATTTTGCAATAGTGTCATGCCATTGTAATTTTGTTATAGTGTCATGACATTGTAATTTTGAAATAGTGTCACGAAATTGTAATTTTGTAATAGTGTCATGACATTGTAATTTGTAATATTGTCATGCCATTGTAATTTTGTAATTGTGCCATGCCATTGTAATTTTGTAATAGTGTCATGCCATTGTAATTTTGTAATAGTGTCATGACATTGTAATTTTGAAATAGTGTCACGAAATTGTAATTTTGCAATAGTGTCATGCCATTGTAATTTTGTTATAGTGTCATGACATTGTAATTTTGAAATAGTGTCACGAAATTGTAATTTTGTAATAGTGTCATGACATTGTAATTTTGTAATATTGTCATGCCATTGTAATTTTGTAATTGTGCCATGCCATTGTAATTTTGTAATAGTGTCATGCCATTGTAATTTTGTAATATTGCCACGTATTATTTGAACGCTTCTTCTACAAGTAACTAACCTATGCCAGGATGAAACACCCGCGTTCGCGCTCTGTATAAACGGGTTTTAATAGAAATGTAAGTCTCCAAATGTGAATTAAAATCCCAGCATCAGAAAGCCTTCGTTTCACTGATTCCTATGGTACTAAACATCATCGGTTTGTCAAATAACTGTTCCGTCATTATGTAAAAAAATGTATAAAAAATCGCAATTTTTCCATGTCCTCCATTAGCGTGCGTTACGTTATAGTGCATGCTCTAATCACGCATATGTAAATACTCATGTAATTAATAGTAGATAGTCCGATAGTTGTCAGTCTTTCACGGAAGTATGCGGAGAATAGGTTGAATGACCGCTGTGATATATGACCTATACAAAAATGAAGTTGGATATTTCAAACTTGAAAATGTTTTAAAGTTCTATACAATGTATAAATAACCATAAATAAGAGAGAAAGTAATTATTTATTAACGTGACATGTGGATTTTACAAAATTTAATGCATAAATCATAATAAAATGTACCCAATGGGTCTATAGGTCATCTACATGAGTAACAAATTATGACAGTATATACAGGTACATGCAGCAAAGAAGTATATAAATAGTTACAATGTATTTAAACAATTAAGATATAAGATAATGAATATATTATCGACAGAAAATCAACTACTATACTGCAACATTATGAGTACATAGTATCTCATCGTCTAGGGTTAGCTAATACAATGTATTTAGCCAGTGAATAGTTAACATAATAGTGCCCGGAAAGTTCTTGGTCAAAGGTCAGTTTGAGTAAATACTGGCCATGCATAGTGTAAGTAATTCTAATGTTTTTAAAGCTCATTCATATAAAAACATTCTGAATCATTTTTGAATCTTAATTAATTAATGCTGATTTTGGAATTTACCCAGACAACTCTTTGTTTGTTTCTGTTTAATTGGGTAATTGTGAGTAATTTTTTCCCTATAAATAGGATTTTGTTCAAGCAAATTTGAAGAGCACTGTATGTCATGAAAAATAGATAGTTTATCATTAATATAAATCTAACAATAGTTAAATATTACTTTATGAGCATATGGACAAATGGGATGAACAATTTTAATTATTCGAAGTTAAAGATTTACGAGTAAAATAAATCACATAAGGAAAACCCATATTCTTATATACTATTAAATATAATATTGTATTAATAACAATGCTATGTGAATAGAATAACTTGCGAAAACAAAATAATTATTATAACAAACTTGCCTGGAACGATTGTGTACTTTTTTGATAAAAGGAAGTGTACTTTTTCGATAATAGGAAGCTCTCAATAGCTGATAGGTGTTTGGTCTGAGTTTCTAAAACATAACGTAGATCTAAATCCATACTTAGATTTAAGTTTATTTTCTCAAGGAACCCCCATGTAACTGAGAGCCATCATTGACAAAAACATATTTGAAATAAGAACTCAATTTAGCTCTACCCTTACTATGAAATAGTTTATACTTGTATATTAAGAAATATATCTTGCAAAAAAAAGTTTGAGAAATGAGTCAGAGTTTAAAGAATGATAATCTAAGGGTCCAACCAGGTGTAACATTTCAAGACAGGTATTAACATCCGATTATTATTTTCTTGTTTTATATTAGATAACTTTAGCTTCAGATTTCGTACCAAAATGTTAATAATTATTAATAATAACCGACATAAATTTAAGTAAATTAGAATGATAAATTTCTTAATAAATAAACGATGTAAATAAATGTACAGTTCATTTCGTAAATTAAATAATAATGAATTATGAATGAAAGTTGGAGTTAAAGGAATATTAAAGATATAAATATTTGTGTATTTTTATTGAATATTTTGTATCAAGTCAGTAAATCCTATATAACGATTAATTTTCTACCACAATTGTAGCAAATACAACCAATTAACTTATATAATATATCAATAATACCTAACTAAATATACTAATATTATTATTAGCGGTTTTTATCAAACGTATTATGTAGATCCATGAGAAGTGTATACATTTGACCATTTTTGCTGACCAGTGTTGACTTCTACATACAAAAATGGACATTGATCGAAATATAGAATTATTTGCACAAGGTAGCTTTTACTGAATTAAACGGAGACAAAATGTTTATTGAGGGTACAGATCTAAAGGCCAGAACTTGTGAAAAGTTATATCAATGTAATATCACGAATTACAAAGGATCAATTTCGCTGTACAAATACGTGTGTCAAAAATACATCACAGAGCCGGTAGTCGCTAAAAACCAGTTTATCAGTGCTACAGCGAATACGGTGATGTTATAAATATGCATGACACAAAAATCAATTAACCAATGAGAGAGCGAGTTAGCAAGCGCCGTATCCCATAGTTGATGTCTATTGCTTGAATCGAGTTTCTTCTTTCTACGGCTAATGTCAGTAAATATAAATTGAACAAGAGAATGAACATTGTCTCAAAAACGAAGATATTCATCTTTCTAACTGTTTAAACTGTTTTAACACAATGGAAATACCACATGTGCCGAATCCGCTGGACTTACAAGAACAGCTTGCCCATGGCTCGTCTCACACAGGTACTAATCATCGTTTATTTATTATATAAATAAGAAAACATAGTTAATAAATGATCGCATTTATTAAGATATAAATGATACGACACAAAACGCATTACTTCGAATTTACGATAGTCCTGGGAGACTGTCAATGGCAATTTGGATAAAATGGACGTTATTTTCGGTGTGTGGTTTTACTGAAAATTCAATTTATTATTGGCGCGAAAGAGAAATGAAAGCTCCTAAATAGTAATAGCTAAGCAATAAAAACTGGATAAGGATGAATTCCATTGTGTATTCATTTTGTCACGGATATTTCATACAATTTATTTAACTTATAACATCTTGGAAAATATAACCGGTAATATTTAATCATAAATGAATTAAATTGATACGTGAATTTATAACCTAACAAGGAATGTGTAAGTTAGAAATTAAGCACATAATAACTTTGATTTGAACTGTAAAAAATATGAGCTATGCCTGAATTAATTATTTTAAATGTATTATAACTGAATCGTTAGTTATAGCACTGTCTTATTCAATATGTTTTTGAGTAGAAGTATTTTAGTCGGAACTATATATATAATTTAATATTTGTGCCGGATTCGCCGGGTCGCAGATTCTGATTTAATTTTAATTTTACACGACAAAAATCAAAGCAAAGCTTATTTTTTTTCTTTTTACATGTTTGATGTTGTTATTCATTGTGTTGAATATTTCTAATTCGTTTCTTATCATGAACAGTATGAAACTGTGGAGGGGTTAGAAAAGAGTCATTTTAAAAATATTCAAGTAAAAAGTCTTTATTTGTTTTATTATTTTTATACAGGAATTCTGCCAACTCATTTACATGAGTTTAAAGAAATGAATTTCCTTAACAATTAAAACCAATACACGCGATATGTAAAAATATATCTTAATTCATTTTTAATGCAAAAATTTCAAAATTTAACAAGAATAAAGACACATATTGCGCGCCCATGTAGAAAAAACATAAGCGTTCAATATTTAAACAAAATGTTCACAAATAATTGTTACAACATTTTTTCAGGACAAATGAGCCCGGATACTAAAGAAGATGTCGGCATGTATCATCATGAACCGGACTCTCCAGACGATACAGGCGACGACAAGCCATCAAAACAAAAGCGGCATCGCACGCGATTCACACCAGCACAATTAAATGAATTAGAACGAAGTTTTGCTAAAACCCACTATCCTGATATTTTTATGAGAGAAGAGCTGGCTTTACGTATAGGTCTCACAGAATCCAGAGTACAGGTCAGTCATTGTTTTAATATTTCATGTTTTCTTCTTAGTGGTTGAGGTTTTTTTCTGTGTTGTGTTTTCCTTTACAAAATGAGCACCGCGTCTTGATTTTATGCATTTTAGGTGTGCTGTTTCCTCTACTTTTTGTCAATGTGTTAATATTCTAATCATGTTTGTTTTTATTTATCCTTTTTCTAAAGATCAAATTTGCTTAAATATCATCTGTGGATTGTTAATTGAACTTTCCGATGTTTTGAACATTTTTATTATTATAGTCGGCATTGGAGAATCTTGTTATTTTATGAAACATAAGACTCTGTATATAATAACATGTACATGTAGTTCCCGGGTGGGTTTAAATGACCATGACAAAATAGAAGAAGCCTCACTCAAGATATTTTTTTGTTCAAATAAATATTCATCAACAATGATCAACTTTCTTCGAAAATCACATTTTTTATTATGGTTAAATTGTTCCGTTCTGTAAAGTGACACACGCTTAGTATTTATTTATATTATGGTATGCGAAAGATCAGTAAAGTAAAGATGTGCGCCTTATCTTTAGAAAAAGGTAGTTTCTAAAATACTTGCACTGAAATATGCATACATGAATGTAATATTTATACAATGTGTACATTAAACATTTTTAAGTCCGTAGCTATTTCCATAACAAAATCCGCTCCCTGTAATAAGAGTCTTTTTATTATAGATGCGCTGTTTTCGTGAGAAGTACGGACACCCGTAATGTGTCTGTTTTATTTACGCCCTTAATCGGAAATAAAATGTAACATAAAGTGTAAAACAAGAACATTAAAGAAGAGTGAGGATTATTATAGCCTGGTGTAATAAACACGCAAATTAAACCTACGAACATAAAACTAATCTGAGGGATTCCGGTGAGTTTCGGACCCGCATTCTTAGCACCATGCCGCGCAATAAACGTTTCTGTCAAAGATCCGTTTTTTCGTAGCGCGCGGCTTGAATTTTCAATTTCGACCAAAACAAAGAAATGTCAGTAAGGTCGAAGAAATGCTCGAACAAGTTGTTGGGTTGTTATTCTCCCAAAAACTGTAATACATCATAGAAAAACATAAAATATCAATTTTTATGGGTTTTTTTCAGGATATTTTGAGCGCAATTTAATTTCTTATTTACCCACAGGAATGCCTATTTTTCGTCTAAATTTAAATGAACCTTTTTATTTACTTTTCAATATATTCCAAAATATTGTTAAAATGCATTCTAATATAAGCTAATTTGTGATTCCAAGTACTGAACTACTAATGTCATTATGTTCTTATTCTAAAAATAATATTTGCAGAAAACGAATCGATCTTGGATATTTTACACAATTACACTTATCCCAGTCACAAAAACCCATTGTCTTTGAATAATTTTACTACTCCATTCTGTATTTATTGATCATGTAATTATCAAAGACACTTTCAGTATTGTCATAATATATAAAATGATAAAAATTGACGTGTAATTAATATGATTTATTAAATTAATTAAAACGTTATTTCAAGTTAATTAACGCCGTAAATCAATATGGTGTCCTAGTTTTATGGCGTGTATTTAATACTACATATAACTCACGGCATTAAATGATTCAAGACAAAGTAATGCTCACTTTATGATGTTTGACCTCAATATTCTTTAACAATATATAGGTTAGGTTTAAAAATTATGAAAAGTAAATACAAATGCAAAAAAACTTTGATTTTTTTTTGTTTTAAATTTCGGATTCTTTTTTTATTGCGATGTTAACAAATTTAATTTGTACAGGACAAAAGTAATTGATTTTAAGTTTAATATCAAATGAAATATGGCAAGTGGAATATTTTTGTGCGGTTGAAATTTCATAATATCTGAAACAAATAAACGTTCCAGACAATTAAAGTACATATATAGCAGTAAAAGTACATCAGTTTTATGAGGTTATTTGAAATTAAAACATTATTTGAATATATTTTTTTGTAAATTCGATTTTATCCGTTGATAAGATGTGAATTGTATTAAATTCTCAAATGATAAGTCCAGTTAATTCAGAGTTTTAGTTTACATTATTTACCACATAAACAGTTCAACATGAACATATTTGTAAAACAAACCTACATTAATAGACTAATTCAGACTGGCTAAAAAATCATTCGAATTATACGTAAAATACATTTCTATTACATGTATATGGTAAAACTAAATACTCGTAGTTACGAAAAAAATGTATATAAAAAAATCGCCATTCTTTCAAAACAATCAAAATGTCAAATTCTAGTATATAAAACTTGCAAATATAAACAATAATAATATTAGCTATATTTCATAATACAGCTATTTTGGCGTACATCAGCTCTTTCATAGTCAACGGACATCAAGAAATATTACTTTGAACAAAATCAAAGAGGGAACTTCGTAAAACATACATGTACATATCTATGTGTGAATATGTTTCCGTTACACATGTCCATTCATGTTTTACTACTATACATGTATTTCACTTTTTATACCATTGCTTTAAGTGTATACAGTTTTTTTTCAATTTAAATTTAAGTTCTTAAGACTAGATGAATAATTCTCTGTGCTCTGTCTGGACTCTAAGAACCTAGGAAACAGAAAAACAAAAACTTGCCCATGGAAGCGACGGGCTGATTTGTAGTTGGAATTCAAACCAAAGCGAGATTTGTTTTTTTGACTGTTTGTTTAATTAAAAACTTTGGATCAATTAACAATTTAAACAATCTCACTTAAAAAAGAAGCCTACGATTCTAGAAGCTTGACTTCCATGATTTCATACTGTTATCATATTGATTCACATTATATTACCATGACGAAACTATCACGCAATCCGTATGCAAATTTCAGTGTCTTTGTCATGCCAAAAAATGGTTATTCGTTTGACGGGATTTTGCCAAGGTGGTCTGTAGACAGTTAGATATCATACTTACTAATAATCCCTCAAGTATATCATTCATTCATATAAGTAAAACAGCCATATAACTAGATTTCATTTCTTTCATTCAAAAATACAATATACAGCATTTTTTTTGTCTTTCGGCCTTTTACATATTTATAACAAAGACTACGCATTCATAGACGAACAAATATAATAAATACATGTACAATATTAAATATTACGAAATATGTAAATTGAATATCAATACTGTAATAAACAAAAACATAAATAGATGAAACGGATACTTGTTCTACTGGTTTTTTTCTGGTTAATAACAATTATTTATTATTTTATAAGTTTGGTTATACTAAGACGCACAATTATATAGTTATGTTCTCATATTTGATCGACTATTCGTTTATTTGTCGTTTATTTTTTAACTGTTCTGTTCTGTTCTGCTCTGTTTTAACCGGAGTCCGTCCGCTCCTAAGGATGCTTTATGTGTTGAACCCGGTCAGACCTTAATTTTAAACTTAAAAGTAAAAGTTCCAGACCATCTGTGGTCTGTTACTTACATTTTATTTATGGCGTATCATATGATGACTTAGCGCGTGCCTTAAAATCGAGGAGCGGGTATGGTCAAACGGTGTGACTAGGGCTGCGGATCGTTGAGCATGTGGCGATCCGATTCGAACCACGATTCATGTCAGAACGATTCACGAATCGAACCACGAACCACAAATCACCGGTAAATGAAAAAAACATACAGGAACTCATATGTACAACAAATATAATATGTATAAATATACATATAAATATAACAAAAATAATTGAAGAAATACAGAAACTTTTATTGCATTTTCAACGTAACCGTCTGCAGCGTCATGTAAGAGGTTCGATGAGGGTTTTCGCGTGTGCTGAATATGCGCGGTGCTCAAATCACGTCAATAATGTTTTCATACGTAGCGCAGCTCATTTTCGATAGTAATTTAGCTGATTTTTTTTTCTTTTTTTTTGTAACAATAGATCGCAATCCGACGATTTCGGAAGTGCCGAATATTCCTTCTCGGTTTTCTAGTCGGGATCGCGAATATCCGAGTACTCGGATACTCGCAGCAGCCCTAGGTACGACGCTGGGTTGGTAATAATTTAACAAACAGCTTCGTTTTGGTTCTAACCTCCCCGTTTTTGTTTTCCGCGAGTATTAAATCTTATGTTGTTTATGACGTAGAAAATGGTTTCAAGCTTCAGCGAAATGAATAAGTACCAAGTTTAAATTTGAAATGAAATTCTCAAAATTTCTTGATCAACGGTTTTATTGATTTGCACAATTTATACAAATAAATAGGAAATAAAAGGAGCCAGAAGTTTTTTATTTATTTGTAAATCCTAGAATTCAAAGCAATTATTTCCTAATCTTTCAAATCAGGTGACATTTACATCGAGTGTTATAAAGTATAAGTCCGTTCAGACTTCCATTGTTACACATTTTATTAATTTAGATTTTAGAAGAATAGTTCCACCATTTTTATGACAATTTTAACAATTCTTTTTTTAAATGCTGATGAAAGTTGCATTTAGAATACAAATTTTATGTTATTATACTGCAATCACGTCTTACTTAGAACTCTAATCAGCGCAAGAAAAAGCTTGTTTTCACATTTATTTATTTCGAGGCGTATCTATGTACATCAGTTCTATCACAGGAGCTTGACATTCTGTATTGTACTTTGAAAGATTCTCTTCTGTTTATAATAAAAATTAGTTTTTATCATAAGGAGAGAATTTTTCAAACTACGAAACAGAAAGTCAAGCTCCTGTGGTTTTATAACACGTTCATTATATAAATATGTAAAACACTAATTTCTATATAATACTTGTGAATTCTCTTTGGATTAATATGGGACATTATTCCTTCTTGAAAAACATTGGCGATTATTCCTTTTGGAATTATATTGGTTATATTAATATTATAGGTTATTTAGGGACCACATACCATAAATAAAAAATCTCAAACAGATTGCAATCATATATAGATGTAGTTGTATGCCCCTCAGCTCAATTCTATGTTATATATTTCATAAATGAATACCTCTTTTGAGTCTATTAAGCATGTAATCATTGAACTTGGTCATTTAGTACAAGTTATTAGTAATTACAGCACACCGGAGGGTGTGGTTTGCTTTTTATTTGGTATAGTATTATTAATAAAGATATATATACATATTTTGTAAAACTCCAGTCCTGCATGTAACCCGAGCTATATGAAATGTTCATTCTGTTCTATTCTAAAGAATACAACTACGAAGTATGCAATCATGCTCAACATGAGAATAATTTTAAAATTATATCAAATGTATGGTAGACATATTGATCATCATTTTATCATACAAATTAATAATAATAAATTTAAATATTGCATGTGTGTTGCAGACCTTATCATTTCTATTATTATGTCTCCGTAAATGATACGAAAATGCCCGATGTTTTAAGGTTGGCGTTTGGTAGAATTATTCTGAACTGTTGACTGTCTATTTATGTTATGAAAATATATACGAGACAACTGTAACTTGTGCTAAATATGGGTATTTACACAATTATAAAATTGGGATAAATTAGGAGTATGTTATGTTCTGTTCTGTTCTGTTCTGCTCTGCTCTGTTCTTTTTTTATCTGTTCTGTACTGATCTTTATAGCAGTAACATTGTTGTTTACTTTCGTGAACAAAACTCAAACTCTTATTATACTTAGAAAAATTCTATAAAAATATTTTTTCCATTTTTGATTAAACAACACTAAATTGTACATGCTAAAGATATTTATACAAATGATAATTATGTATATTAAAACAATAATCATAGATTACTTTTTAATAATAAACGACGCCATTAAGATTATGCATTAATGTGAAAACATCATTTAATATCCATACAGATTATTAGATCGTATTTTAGCATACAAAAACGCATGATTACAATTAAGACGCTTCTAAGTCTATCCAAACGTACGTCTTCTTTTACTGGTATGTTACATTATAGTTTTTCATGAACCTTTTACAATTTTTATTAGTTATAGTCATGAAATGTTCAGACAGGGAGGTATCAAAATGTCATAATAATTATAAAAAAGGAATAAATTACAAACCTCCTCCAAATACATGTCTAAAATATGTCCGACAAACTAAGTTCGAGATTAGACTGGGAATTTTTATGTAAGAACGGACGTAAACTGGACTTTTTGAGGGGAAAAAACGGACGGAAAATTGAGACGTCTCAAACTACATACACCTAAAACCTTATTTGTTCATTGCCAGTAGATGGTTACTTTAGCACCATATATAAGAACGATGTTTCAGCGGTAGAACGCCATGTATTGAAACACCCATGCACCCATGCACCCATGCAAATCTATTTGCAGGAAATTGCGATTGTTTCACTTCACCCACGTGTAAATGGGTTTCAGCGGCTAAGTTATAATTCCGGGGCGACAATTTGGTGGCTACGCACAAACACGGTAAATTACTCCCTATGAAAATTGGTAAATGAAAACATCAGCCCAGCGCCCATGGGTAATAGCTATTAAGCATGCATCGGGATGAAACATAAACTGTGTACTATAAAACGTAACAACTTCATTATACATAATTTATGTTGGTCTAGTTAAAATGCTTGTTTCTTATTAATACTTATAAATACGCATTAGGAACATAGTTAAAACGTCGAATCTTTGTTGCCTGGAGAAAACAATATTAAATCATATATTCCAACTACGATTATAAATACATTCATAAGTATACAATATTTCTAGCAGTAGTACAGTGGAGGGACGCGCGGTTAGAGATCGAGAGGTTCTGGGTTCGAATTCCATTTGGTGACACTTGGGGCACTGTTAATTTCCTTGAGCAAGAAATTTACCTGCGATTGCTTTACTCCACCCAGGTGTAAATGGGTACCTGCGAGGACGGTATAATTCCGTTGCGCCAATTTGTCGGCTGCACTAATAAGCGAAGTAAAGACACCCAAGGGTTGATAGACAAATACCAGTAGCCCAATGACCAGGGGTAATATCTGTAAGGTCGGTGAACGTGCGTAAAAATGAAACTTAGGCTATGAAATGCCATTACATTTTTTTACAATTTACGTCTTTAAATTTTGTGAACAGAACTCTAAATACGGATATAAAATGCGCATCAAATAGATTTTACGTAATAAGTTAATATCACGGTATAAAACGCAGGTTTCTAAAAGACACAGACTTTACGACAGTTATAACAGGACCGACAGAACAACTCGCAAAGTACAAAATGTAGCTCAAGTTCCAGAAATGCACAAAGTTCAAATAAATTGATTCAAAAGTTTAGGATTTTTTTCAACGATTATTATGGGGCGATTATCGCATAGACTGCTAACAAGATCAGATCAGACTGATTATGTAGTAATCTTGGTGCATATGAATTATTTCAACGCCTGATAAATCTGTTATACTGAATTCTAGATAAAGAATCTGTACTATTCTGTTCTGTTCTGTTCTGTAAACGGTAAATAGCCATGACACTGATTGGCTAAAACTCTAGAAACTAACCACTATATTATTAATATAAATTGCAATCATCAGTTCTGTCCATTAGACATTCAATAAATCGATCAAACATACAAGGCTAAACTGTGAAAATATCCCAAACATGATCACAATTATACATGCAATGTTTGTCATAAAGTATTGTTGGTTCTTATAAAAGTGAAAACGTGTTGACCACACAGTTTGACAGCTGCTTAATCGATCAAAATATCTGGTGTGATTCCACACACGTCAACTATTGTTTTCAATATCTTGGCATTTCTCTACGATGCCAAGATGTGCGATATTTCTTCAAGTGAAAGACTAATCCTTGATGACCCCTTCAACAGACGTTGATCACCATGCGACATGTCATCTTCCACAGTTAGATTTAAATGTTTGTCACAATTATTTCGATAGTGTTATAAAAATACACAGCTTCCGAAGAATTACTTAAGAAATTGGTTATTTTTTATATCTGTACACTGATTGCACTTAAGACAGCTACCATAATGTTTTTATCTAAATCGATAAAGATCGGGTATTTTCGTATTCTTCATTATATTCCAAAATACAATAGCCTTGGTGATCCGATAGAGAGTAACTATTCGGGCATTCTCGTAACTTAACAAGCCCGACTGAGTTCCGATTATGTGCTATATTTGGTCATTGAAATCACATATGTTTTTACGGTAAGAAGGATGACGGTAATGTACGATCGAACATTCGATAACCTCGGTTATTGTCGTTTACAACATACAAGCGACAAAAAATACTCACATACAAAATATATATGTGCTTTATAAACGAATTTGATTTGTATTTAAAAAGAAAACACGTAGATGTCCGATGTTTACGTTAGGCTTATTTGTTGCACAACTGTGCTACCTAAAATGTTTCAGAATTATTATGCGCCTATTATAAAAAATATGAAGTCAATGAATTATAAGGAACTGGTTCAGAATCTGAAAGGTTCTATTATTTGATCAATAGGTTGTTGGTATATAACTGTTTTCGTCTGTAATGTTACATATATTTGGAATCAATCGTCTCCTACGAACGGATTAAAGAAATCCTTTATTTATACGTTACATACTTTCATTTATAAACCCGAACCGCGAATTCTCGTACCCAGTGGTTATTGAGATTCTCGAATGTTGATAATTTCTGGGTACGAGAATGGTACCGCCCTGTATGGTCGACATTTTGAAACAGCACGTATTATTTGACGATAGAAAGAAAAGCGCGTTCGGGGTTTATTGCTTTATTAAGTCTATTACAAAATTTAACTAGAGGCAGTGAAACATGATAGAGCCTAAGGCGAACCGAAGACCATCCTTAGTGTGTCCACATATAGTATAAATATACAAAAAGCCTTGTTTACTCTGTATTATTTAACAAATTTTGTTTTTCCCGACTGGAATTTCGATTGTACACTAGACATCAATAATGTCTGGGTTAGATAAATTTACCACCGTACAATCATTAAGTTTCTTTTGTTACTTAAAATCTTTCATCTCGCCGACATGAATACATAGTATACGGAAATGAGGCATAACCGCACAAATATACACTACAAAGTGCCTTACATAAATATATAACTATTCATGTTGGCCTTTTACAATGGTTTTACTAAAATTCCAACACTCGCAGAGAAAGGAAGCCATATTGACATATACTAATTACGGAAATTTAAAGCAAAGTTGGTACGTCGGTTCGGACGTTTAATGGATTACGCGGTAAATAAATAAATCTACTTTGAAATACATTTTAGTTTTTGTGTACACGATAATTATGTAGAAAATTAGAAAGAGCACGTATGTCAGAAACTAAATTTAGGTTAAAGGCCTTTGTTTTATGAAACAAAGGACTAAGTACTTTATACATAGGTACAATATGGTAATGTGAATTTCTTTCAAATAACCAAATTGTCTTTAAGAAAAAAAAACAAGAACCTTTTATACAATTCTAAACAGAACAGAACAGAACGGTATTTTATGTTTTAATTCAAATTAATTAATAAAGAATACAAATAAAATCAAGTTGACGTAACGTCAACCAATTATGGTCAATAGGGTTTTTTTACTCAAATATCAATGGTAATTAAATTATGAAAAAATGATTAAATTGATACAATCGTTCACATCTGAAGATAAAAATATCCTGATCAATTTAATGTTATACATTAAGAGTGCTCTAAACCACAGAAATACTTTTAATATGAAATATAGATGATCTACTTGTATTGTTTAACTAATAGAACAAATTAAGTATATAGATTTATAATAATCCTACTATACGTACCTTTACATGCACAGAATTGTTTTTAATGTATTTTTCTTGTTTCTTGATCTATCTTCTGATCTAATTCATGATAAAATTAAATATATTTTCTAACATTGATTATGTAACAAATGCTATTTGTATTGTTTAAACTGTATATTGATAATGTACCATGTACAAATCGTAAATAAAATATATGTTCTGTTCTGTTCTGTTCTGTTCTGTTCTGTTCTGTTCTGTTCTGTTCTGTTCTGTTCTGTTCTGTTCTGTTCTGTTCTGTTCTGTTCTGTTCTGTTCTGTTAATGATATTACTAAAACTTTCAACTATGGATATATATAAAGTACAAAAATCCAAAGTACATGTATATGACAAATGAAATTATGAGAAAAGATAACAATAATTTTAAAAAGCTTATTCATGTAAACAATTTTTATTTTTTTAAAATTTATTTAACCTCCATTTTCTGGAGAAGTAAATACACAAATATGATAAGTTATACAAAAATATGAAATATATTAGTTAGAAATAACGTCTTATAAATAAAAATAGAATGCTGGTATACATAAGGTATGCATAGTCTCTTGTTAAGTGGAACAATTCACACTCAAAATGATCGAGAAATATGATCAATTTCAAATATATATATATGTCTAAGCAGTTTGCTACTCTCTAATAGAAACATGGTGTGCTCGCTCGCTCGCTGGATTTAAGTGTCACTGCGACCCAAAAGGTAAGCACAGAATAACTCTTCATTACAAGCGAAAAAGAAATTATAAAAGGCTCTGTATTGTACATGTCATATATTGACTGAACGTAGTTGTTTATGTATTTATTTACATCATTGTTTATGTTCATTTTAGAAATTGCTTAGATGAATTTTTGTTTCTTTCTTTTCATGGATGAATATGAATTGGTTAATCGCAGAATATGGTTTTATCCTTTTTTATTTGGATTTAACGCCGTTTCTACACAATTTAGGTCATTTTACGGCATCAAGCGCACCTAACCTAGCTTTCCTTGACCCTTGTCTATAACCAGTACTCACCTACCCTTTCACAAGGCCGAGAACTGCTCCATATTATCTTATCAATGGAAGAAAATTGACATTATTGTCAAATTTTCATGGAAGGGTATAACCTCCTCGGGTGGGATTCGAACCCGTACCCCCATCGGGACACGAGATTCCAAATCCCGGTGCGCTACCAACTGCGCTATCGATCCGAGTTATGGTTTTAACTAAGAACGTTAGGAGGGCACAGTTAACTCATGTTGAGATTTAATTGATCCTATGTAACAGAGATAGTTTTTTATTTAATAACGAGACGGACTACCTGATTAGGGACTTTATTCAGTTATCTTTCTCTGATAAAACCTGACCATCCAATTGATTAGTAGGTCATTACAGTTGGAATCCTTGGATTTTATCTTTGACGTCTTGTGTAAGGATAACAAAATATTTCATCTAATATCTTGCTTGGTATAAACAAAAGCGATGAAATTTAGTTAGTTCTTTACCCTAACAATACATTGCTTGATTTTCAAAAAAATGAATGATTTACAAAAAATTATTTAAGATTAATTTTGGCAAATTGACATTGAAAAGTAAGGGTAAAATCCGGAGTATAGAGAATTTATATGTTGATAATCAATGTTTTACCGTGTGGAACCTAAAATGCTAACGACAGAGGACAATATATACATATATAACTTTATACAAGTTTGTGACTTTTTAAAGCATGTAAACAAGTGTTACTAAGTAATATATCGTCCGCGAATTAGTAGACAATAAAATGTTCAGAAATCTTAACTTTATCTGCATATTTTTTAAAATTATGCACCAAATCTCCGTCTGTCCAATTCTAAGCAAAAGTATTTATTTCAACAACTAGTAGTTAAGAAGCTGTTTTATACTTCAGCTTAATAAATTGGTATATGCATACAAACATAAAATAAACAAATTAGCGCGCCGGAATTTCGAATCCAGTATCCCGAAGAGCGTACGGGTTCGACTCTCGCGTGGGCGGTATGTATTTTCATGAAATTGTGATAGTGGCTTTTTGTCTCGAAACAGTACCGACCAGTCTATAGTACCTATTTATTATAAGGGAGGCGAATGGATGCTTTTAGTTACCTAGTCAATATAAAATATTGAATATAATATCTAAAACATCTTATAGTTCGCAAGAATGGTTTCAATATAGACTTAAATAGCTTAGTGTAAGTTTTCTAAGTGTGATATTCATTTATGAAAATCGTCATTTTACGTGTTGATGATATTTAAGTCATTAGATATTATAACCAAATATTGCAGCTATGGTGAGGATCGATCGTCTATTCGGTTTTTAATTACCTCAATATCCCACACCCCGAGAAAGAAATTAGCTGAAACACATTGTCGGTTTTTTAGAATAAAACATCATTTATCTTAGTTAGTACATGTTCACAGTGGAAAATTGTTTTTTGAAAGTTTGTAAAGTCTTTTCAAAATTTTGATAATCAGAATTGATGAACTCAAAATGGTTTTAATTGAACAAAGAAAGATGACAGACAATTCAATTATTTGCTTAATAAAACGCCTTGTAAATACTCAGTAAGATTCCCTGTTCCAATATGAGAACAACTTATTCATTATTCATTATAATAAACAATATTTTACGGAAAGGAACGAAAATACCCGACGTTTTTACGGTAGTCATCATTGCTGCTTTATTATCCCTTTGCAGTGTGAGTATGCATTGCTAAATTGTATTCAATTGTCAGAACAGAACAGAACAGAACCGATTTTTCATTTTGTCACAGTTTACATGGTAAAGATATGTGAACAAATTTAATACAAATATAAATACAACATGACAATAAATTTTTTATACAATCGAAGTACAACTAATTCACTGAAGGTATGGCTCACGTGGAAAATAAAGCCAAGGTGCCTGACACAAGCCGTCAATTTTCACCAATCATAGAGAGTATAATAATATTCCCTATTTGATGCATACGACTGGAAAATATGTGTCAGTCACCCATGGTCACCAATGTCATCATTGCAACTCATTTTTAAGATTCAGCACATGACAGCTTAAAACCTTCAAACCACGTTTATTGTAATTATATATATTTCATAACATAGCTTTTATGCTACTTAGTAATCTCAGTTTTCATTAATGATAACCAAATACTAAAATCAAAACGCCGATAGCGCTGTCAGACATGGGGTTTTGGTAGAGTATATGGCTGTATACAACTCATGGAAGCGATAAAACGGACCTTTACCTTACATAAACTATATAAGATATACACGTGCTTCTTATCGTCTGCTTGTTAACGCGTAATGCGAACTATATTAATTGCAGTGGTAATTATCCCTTTAATTGCGCGCGCGCACAACCGAATGTAATCGTCCGCGACAAATCTTGATGTGGATTAGCCACAGCCCACTACTAAACATGGGGAAACCCCATGTAACAAAACTAAAAGGCATTTCAAACTGCCTACCAAGTTATCAAATATTATATAAAAGCTATTCAGTAGGCCTTCAAAGTGAAAATGTCTCAAATTTTTGGTGGGTACTGTATTTTAGTTACATTAAGACTGATTGAAGTTAAAAAAGAATTTCCAACATGAGCTCAGGATTCTAGACTCAACTCGATGAAGACTTAATTCTTTTAAACTATTCTCATGTATATTAATTCGGTGTATTTAATGATATATATTGGCTATGTATCAAGCACATAGCTCGCATTTATTACATATACATATATATATTTTCACGTTAAATCTTTCAATAGGCACCGTGGATCTAGGAACAAGTAGTCTTATGGTGTAAAATGAACAAACTCTTGGGACAATATTAATTAACATACAGATTATTGTTATACAGCTATGAAGCGTGGTCGATTTGGTTTTCATGCCTTTGTAATGAAAATATTAACTTTTGCCACCGTTTTTCCATTATCTTTACACCGCGGGATTGCCGACTCGCGTTTTCATCGCGACTGGCTACAATTGTTTACAGCAAACATGGAACGCAGTTGCGTGTTTCCGGAGCGAGTTTTGGATTTCATACAATGCGGGTCGAAGAGAAATCCCGTGGGTGTATTCACGTGTCAGAGTGAATCCGGTTAAGTGGTGTTAAAGAAAATTAATTTCAGTATAAATAGAGCTAATTTTCCTCTGTATTGACAGAAAGGTTAATTTGAAAAATTGATTAGATATCATAACTATAACAATACTATTACAGATCGATTAGACTTTCACGGTCATTGATGGTGATTACATGATAATCTCAACAAAATATGTGACGAAATCGAAGTACAACTAATTAGAAAATATGAGTGTGAATCTTATATCGGATTCATTTAATTATTTTTGATTTTGTAAGCGTTACAAACTAACAGTCAGTCATCCGTCAATATTTGATTTCTATCAATTATATGTGCAGTTTATTAATCATGGCTAAATTTGATATCGTATGAAAATATTTGGTGCAACTCGACGCAATCCCCAACCGTGATTTTTAGTATGAATCCTCCACCCACTTGCGGCGCAATGTACCGAACGTGGATAAAATCCCAGCTCTGTTACGTCCGGTCGTGCAGATCTTTAGCACGATCCAAAGTTCTTAACACACGACAGGGCGTCACAATTGTCAGATGTACATGCGGACAGCCCAGGGAAAAATAGTACAAATACTGCATGGACTCGAAGTCATTTAACTTGGGAGTTCGAAATTGATGCTCAAAATTCAAACAGTTCTTACAGTAATACTTGTTACTAAAAAGGCAAGATTACCAAATATATGATTAAAAGTCATACAATTAAATTTTCCTTTTTCACAATACATGCGTTCGTATTTTTCGGAAATGAAACATAGAACTTCTAATCCAGGTCTGAACTGCAATATATTATGCGCATGGATTGCTGGCTCGAGTCTCACCTAGACTGGTTTTACCCTTTCATAAAACATCGACAATGATGGACATCGATTTTCCTTTATCAATATTTAATGTACATGTATATTGAGAAGTTGGCGGCCTTGTGAAAAAGTAAGTGATAACTGATGATAGACAAAGGTCCTGGAAAGCTAGGTTAGATGAACTGGTCACCGTAAAATGACACGGCGTTAAACCAAATCAAATAGTTAAACATATTTAATTTTTACGTGGCTAAATAGTAAAACTCCCATATACGGGAACTTGATGAAGTGTTCCTCTTCATATATTGAAAACCGACACGTGGTCTTTTCTATCAGCTTGTGGCAGAACTATGATGACATGCATGTCAGGAAACTTTTTAAGGGATAATTTGATGTAATATTTCCTTCATAAACGATTGTGACCGTCTGCAAATATTGGATCATTACGACCAAATATTGGAACAAAACGTTCAGGCAACAATGTAGCCACGCACCGTTTTGCGGTAACTAAAGTCCATACTGCCTGTACGGTTTGTTTAAGGCGAGCGTCGGACATCAATAGATTAAATAACCTCTCCATTTAAGTGTTGACTTTGGAATTAACTCCATTGTAATGATGGAAGAATCGGTTGTATTGTGTTTGAATTGTTAATGATACGTGTAAACATATACGTTTTAATGATTTCTTTTGTAAGTGACAAAAGCGCTTCATTTTTATTAACAAATATATAGCTAACTTTAATATCATAATCTTGACTGTACATTTCTGTTGATTATATATTCAGTCCAATTGTTCATTTGTTAAGAACTGAAGTCAAAGTTCTGTACATTTGTAGTCCGTGAACACAATACTGAAATCCGGGCTCTATCTAAAAGCGTATGAGACTTTGCCACGGTCAATGGCCCTATGTTATATAGGGCCCTTGTCACTGTTTTGTAACCGTCAATTGTTAGTTAAACTACTTGCGTATATGAGCTTTTGTATCCTCCTCTGACCGATAAAGGTACTTTGTCACACATTTGGTTTAATTTTTCTATATTTTCAAAATACCATTCAGTGTCTGTAAATGTTTCAAAAAAAATTCTTAATATTTTCAGACAAACTGAACTCAAGGTTGCAAAAACTATACAACAAAAGTAAAAAAAATGCATTAAAATAGTTAATATCGTTACATACGGGGTAGACGTTTACCACATGAAACACCATCATTTGTAGAGGTCTGTGAAGTTAGCTATCTATTGTCTATTCTCTATTCAAAAATCTATTCGCACAATAGACAGCTATGTATTGAGAAATCTATTCATTCAGAAATCTATTCGCATTTACTGTATACATAGGCATAGGTAAGTTCAAAAATCTGTACAAAAATCTGTTCACAAAATGCCGAAAGGACAGCTGTCTATTCGGAAATCTATTCAGAAGTCTATTCGAAAAAAGTCACTAGTGCAATCGGACATATTTAAAAGTCTTTTCATAGAAAACATAAATAGACAAATGTCCATTCAAAAGTCTATTCCGAAGTCTATTTGAAAAAGCCAGTAATGCAATCAAACAGATTTAAAAGTATTTTCGTGGAATACGTAAAGATGCAAATGTCCATTCAAATGTCTATTCCGAAGTCTATTCGCAAATTTATGTATATGCATTCAAAATGAGGGTGAAGTCTTTTATAGAATTTCGAATAGAGAGCTGTCCATTTAAATGTCTATTCAGAAGTCTATTCGCAAAATCTGGTAAATGCTTTCAGAATGAGTCAGAAGTCTATTATGCAGTAGCGAATACACAGCTATCCATTCAAAAGTCTGTTCAGAAGTTAATTTGCTAAATCATATATATGCAATTAGAATGCGTCTGAAGTCTTTAATTAAGTTGCGAATAGATATATGTCGATTCAAAAGTCTATTCAGAAGTCTATTTGCAATATCATGTATAAGCAAGGACGGAAGTCCATTCAGAAGTATATTCGAAAAAAGCCTGTAATGCAATCAAACAGATATCCATTCAAATGTCTTTTCAAAAGTCTATTCGAAAAATCATATATAGGCATAAAGAATGTGTCTGTAATCTATTTTAAAGTTGTAAATAGACAGATGTCCATTGAAAGATTTATTCAGAAGTCTATTTGCAAAATCTGGTGAATGTATTCAGAATGAGCCAGAAGTCTATTATAGGTTTTTGAATAGAGAGCTGTCCATTCAAAAGTCTATTCAGAAGTCTTTTCGCAAAAATCATATATATGCAATATGAATGTGTCTGTAGACTGTTATAAAGTTGCAAATAGACAGATGCCCATTCAAATGTCTATTCAGAAGTCTATTCACAAAATCTGATAAATGCGTCCATGATGATCCAGAAGTCTATTAAAGATTTTCGAATAGAGAGCTGTCCATTCAAAAGTCTATTCAGAAGTCGTTTCGCAAAAATCATATATATGCATTATGAATGTGTCTGTAGACTGTTATAAAGTTGCAAATAGACAGATGTCCATTCAAAAGTCTATTTAGAAGTCTATTCGCAAAAATCATATATATGCATTATGAATGTGTCTGTAGACAGTTATAAGTTGCAAATAGACAGATGTCCATTCAAAAGTCTATTCAGAAGTCTATTCGCAAAATCAAATATATGCATTATGAATGTGTCTGTAGACTGTTATAAAGTTACAAATAGACAGATGTCCATTCAAAAGTCCATTCAAAAGTCTATTCAGAAGTCTATTCGCAAAATCAAATATATGCATTATGAATGTGTCTGTAGACTGTTATAAAGTTACAAATAGACAGATGTCCATTCAAAAGTCCATTCAAAAGTCTATTCAGAAGTCTATTCGCAAAATTTGTAAAATGCGTTCAGAATGAGTCAGAACTTACAAACAGTAGCGGATACACTGCTGTCCATTCAAATGTCTATTCAGAAGTCTATTCGCAACATCATATGCATATGCATTTAGAATGTGGCTGAATTCTGATATAAAGTAGCGAATAGAAAGATGTCCATTCAAAGTCTATTCAGAAGTCTATTCGAAAAAATCGGTAAATGCGTTCAGAATGTGTTAGAAGTCTATTATAGAGTTTCCAAAAGAGAGCTGTCCATTCAAAAGTCTTTTCAGAAGTTTATTCGCAAGATCAAATATATGCATTATGAATGTGTCTGTAGACTGTCATAAAGTTGCAAAGAGACAGATGTCCATTCAAAAGTCTATTCAGAAGTCTTTTCGCAAAAATCATATATATGCATTATGAATGTGTCTGTAGACTGTTATAAAGTTGCAAATAGACAGATGTCCATTCAAAAGTCTATTCAGAAGTCTTTTCGCAAAAATCATATATCTGCATTATGAATGTGTCTGTAGACTGTTATAAAGTTGCAAATAGACAGATGTCCATTCAAAAGTCTATTCAGAAGTCTTTTCGCAAAAATCATATATATGCATTATGAATGTGTCTGTAGACTGTTATAAAGTTGCAAATGGACAGATGTCCATTCAAAAGTCTTTTCTGAAGTCTTTTCGCAAAAATCATATATATGCATTTTGAATGTGTCTGTAGACTGTTATAAAGTTGCAAATAGACAGATGTCCATTCAAAAGTCTATTCAGAAGTCTTTTCGCAAAAATCATATATATGCATTATAATTGTTTCTGTAGACTGTAATAAAGTTGCAAATAGACAGATGTCCATTCAAAAGTCTATTCAGAAGTCTATTCGTAAAATCTGGTAAATGCGTCCATAATGATCCAGAAGTCTATTATAGATTTTCGAATAGAGAGCTGTCCATTCAAAAGTCTATTCAGAAGTCTTTTCGCAAAATCAAATATATGCATTATGAATGTGTCTATAGACTGTTATAAAGTTGCAAATAGACAGATGTTCATTCAAAAGACTATTCAGAAGTCTTTTCGCAAAATCTGGTAAATGCGTTTAGAATGAGTCAGAAGTCTATCATACAGTAGCGAAGACACAGCTGTCAATTCAAAAGTCTTTTCAGAAGTCTATTCGCAAAAAATCATAATGCAATCAATCAGATTAAAAAGTCTTTTCGTGGAATACGCAAAGAGACAAATGTCCATTCAAAAGTCTTTTCAGAAGTTCATTCACAAAAACATAGTAATGCAATCTAAATGTGCAAGATGTCTATTCCTGGAATGCAAAGCGACAGATGTCCATTCAAAAGTCTATTCGGATCTCTTTTCAAAAGTCTTTTTGCGAATATATAGCTATGCATTCAGATTGTTCCTGAGATTCATTCGCGGGGTTTAAATCGACAGCTGTTTATTCGGAGGTCTTTTCAGAAGTCTATTCGAAATAAATCATAAAGCAATCAAACTGATTTAAAGTCTTTCTTTGAATACTTCAAGAGACAAATGTCCATTCGAAAGTCGATTCAGAAGTTTATTCACAACAACATGGTCATGCAATCTGAATGTGCAAGATGTCTATTCTCGGAATGCAAAGCGACAGATGTCCATTCATAAGTCTATTTGGATCATTTTATTAAAAAAGTCTTTTCGCGAAAATATAGCTATGCATTCAGATTGTCCCCGAGGTTCATTCGTGGGATGTGAATAGACAGCTGTATATTCGGAAGTCTTTTCAAAAGTCTTTTCGAAAAAATGTATATTCAAAAGTTCATTCGCAAAATCATTCATATGCATATAGAATGCGTCACAAGTCTATTATTGAGTTGCCAATAGACAGCTGTGCATCCAAATGTCCATTCAGAAGTCTATTCGCAAAATCCTTCATTTGCATAAAGAATGTGTCATAAGTCCATTATTGAGTTGCAAATAGACAGCTGTCCATTCAAATGTCTATTTAGAAGTCTTTTCACAAAATCATGTATATGCATTTAGAATATGTCGCAAGTTTATTATAGAGTTGCGAATAGACAGCTGTCCATTCAAATGTCTATTCAGAAGTCTTTTCGCAAAATTTTTTTTATGCATTTAGAATGTGTCACAAGTCTATTATAAAGTGGCGAATAGACAGCTGTCCATTCAAATGTCTATTCAGAAGTCTATTCGCAAAATCTTATTATGCATTTAGAATGTGTCACATGTTTATTTTAGAGTTGCGAATAGACAGCTGTCCATTCATATGTCTATTCAGAGGTCTTTTTGCAAAATCAAGTAAATGCTTGTAGATTGTGTCAGAAGTATATGAAAGGATTGCGATTAGACAGCTACCCATTCATATGCCAATTCTGAAGTCTGTTCGCAAACAGTAGCTTTTATTCAGTATGTAGCAAAAGTCTTTTAATAAAGTTACTTTTTGTAAAGTGTTAAAATAACATTTTCAAATTATTTATCAGAAATTTTATATGCAAAATTATTCATATGCATTTTTAATGTGTCGGAATAATTTTCTGGGTTAGTGAATTGACATGCTCTTTGAAGCACTCAGGTCTAATTTTTTTTCTATTTAAAGCAATACTTCTATTTTTCTCCTGGTAGTAAGTCTTCTTTCGGTAGCTGATTTTGTTTTAAAATAAAGTCCAACGGACTTTCAGAGACAACTACTGGCATGAGATAAATTCTTCTAATTGATTTAGTCTACCTTTTTCCTTTCGGTTATGAATACATTTACATTATATATACTACAAGCACGAACCTGTGCGAAAACACCAAGATTGACGTCACGCTGTAGCACCGTCAAAAAAAATTAACAAAATGGTGTAAAATTGTGTTTCTTATAAAACAAAAATAATCATTTAAACAGGCTTTATCACTTAAAACCCGGGTCGATAGCGCAGTAGGTAGCGCGCCGGGATTTGGATACTCGTGCCCGAGGGGGTGCGGGTTCGAATCCCACCCGGGGAGGTCATACCCTTCAATGAAAATTTGACAATAATGTCGATTTTCCTCCATTGATTAGATAATATGGAGAAGTTTCCGGCCTTGTGGAAGGGTAGGTGAGTACTGGTTAAAGACAATGGTCCAGGAAAGATAGGTTAGGTGCGCTAGACGCCGTGAAATGACCTAAATTGTGTTGATACGGCGTTAACTCCAATAAATTTATAAATTTATCACTTAAATGTAAATTGGTGACTTAGTAGTTTTGTTTTGGCGCTTATTTTTCTTGTGGATAATAACAATTTGTTTACGATTTAATTTGAAATTCAAAGGTTTTTCTGCTTACAAACTTCGAAATATTAGCATGTCTCAATCAATGGCGCGTCCTCGAATAGAACCAGCACTGGTTACCGAATTTGCAATTGCACTTGTGTAATCTACGGTTCCAATAATCTTGTTTGAACCAGGCTTTACCGGCTCGACTTGGTTTACAGAATCTGCAAGAAATCGACGATATGAAAAGGCAAATTCGATCTTCATCTAAAATTGCGGAAACATTCGGGAGATTCATTTATGTTTACGAGAGTTAAAAAACTTACTTAGTTCAGGCAAAACCACGCAAACTTCAGTAGACATGGCAGATCTATCACAATTTCATCTGACACATTCTTAATGCATAAACATAGTTTTGCGAATAGACTTCTGAAAAGACATTTCAATGGACAGCTGTCTATTCGCTACTCTATATAAAATGTCTGACGCATCCTAAATGCATCAAAATAATTTGCAAATAAACTTCTGAATAGACTTTGAATGAACAGTTCTCTATTCAAAACTCTAAAATAGACTTCTGACACATTCTGAACGCATTTACCAGATTTTGTGGATAGACTTCCGAATAGACTTTTGAAAGAACATCTGTCTATTCGCTACTTTATAATACACCTCAGACAAATTCTTAAAGCATATATTAATATGATGTTACGAATAGACTTCCGAAAAGTCTTTTGAATAGACAGCTCTCTATTCGAAAATCTATAATAAACTTCTGGATCATTATGGACGCATTTACCAGATTTTGTGAATAGACTTCTGAATAGACTTTTGAATGGACATCTGTCTATTTGCAACTTTATAACAGTCTACAGACACATTCATAATGCATATATTTGATTTTGCGAAAATACTTCTGAATAGACTTTTGAATGGACAGCTCTCTATTCGAAAATCTATAATAGACTTCTGGATCATTATGGACGCATTTACCAGATTTTGCGAATAGACTTCTGAATAGACATTTGAATGGACATCTGTCTATTTGCAACCTTATAACAGTCTACAGACACATTCATAATGCATATATATGATTTTTACTAAAAGACTTCTGAAAAGACTTTTGAATGGACATCTGTCTATTTGCAACTTTATAACAGTCTACAGACACATTCAAAATGCATATATATGATTTTTGCGAAAAGACTTCTGAATAGAATTTTGAATGGACATCTGTCCATTTGCAACTTTATACCAGTCTACAGACACATTCATAATGCATAAAAATGATTTTTGCGAAAAGACTTCTGAAAAGACTTTTGAATGGACAGCTCTCCATTCGAAACTCTATAATAGACTTCTGGATCATTATGGACGCATTAACCAGATTTTGCGAATAGACTTCTGAATAGACTTTTGAATGGACATCTGTCTATTTGCAACTTTATAACAGTCTACAGACACATTCATAATGCATATATATGATTTTTGCGAAAAGACTTCTGAAAAGATTTTTGAATGGACATCTGTCCATTTGCAACTTTATAACAGTCTACAGACACATTCATAATGCATTTATATGATTTTTTGCGAAAAGACTTCTGAATAGACTTTTGAATGGACATCTGTCTATTTGCAACTTTATAACAGTCTACAGACACATTCATAATGCATATATATGATTTTTGCGAAAAGACTTCTGAATAGACTTTTGAATTGACAGCTCTGTATTCGAAAATCTAAAATAGACTTCTGGATCATTATGGACGCATTTACCAGATTTTGTGAATAGACTTCTGAATAGACATTTGAATGGACATCTGTCTATTTGCAACTTTATAACAGTCTACAGACACATTCAAAATGCATATATATGATTTTTGCGAAAAGACTTCTGAATAGTTTTTTTAATGGACATATGTATATTTGCCACTTTATAACATTCTACAGACACATTCATAATGCATATATATGATTTTTGCGAAAAGACTTCTGAAAAGACTTTTGAATGGACAGCTCTCTATTCGAAAATCTATAATAGACTTCTGGATCATTATTGACGCATTTACAAGATTTTGTGAATAGTCTTCTGAATAGACTTTTGAATAGACATCTGTCTATTTGCAACTTTATAACAGTCTACAGACACATTCATAATGCATATATATGATTTTTGCGAAAAGACTTCTGAATAGACTTTTTGAATGGACATCTGTCTATTTGCAACTTTATAACAGTCTACAGACACATTCATAATGCATATATATGATTTTTGCGAAAAGACTTCTGAAAAGACTTTTGAATGGACAGCTCTCTATTCGAAAATCTATAATAGACTTCTGGATCATTATGGACGCATTTACCATATTTTGTGAATAGACTTCTGAATAGACTTTTGAATGGACATCTGTCTATTTGCAACTTTATAACAGTCTACAGACACATTCATAATGCATAAATATGATTTTTGCGAAAAGACTTCTGAATAGACTTTTGAATGGACAGCTCTCTATTTGAAAATATATAATAGACTTCTGGATCATTATGGACGCATTTACCAGATTTTTTTGCGAATAGACTTCTGAATAGACATTTGAATGGACATCTGTCTATTCAAAAACCTATAATAGACTTCTGGCTCATTCTGAATACATTCACCAGATTTTGCAAATAGACTTCTGAATAAATCTTTCAATGGACATCTGTCTATTTACAACTTTAAAATAGATTACAGACACATTCTTTATGCCTATATATGATTTTTCGAATAGACTTTTGAAAAGACATTTGAATGGATATCTGTTTGATTGCATTACAGGCTTTTTTCGAATATACTTCTGAATGGACTTCCGTCCTTGCTTATACATGATATTGCAAATAGACTTCTGAATAGACTTTTGAATCGACATATATATATTCGCAACTTAATTAAAGACTTCAGACGCATTCTAATTGCATATATATGATTTAGCAAATTAACTTCTGAACAGACTTTTGAATGGATAGCTGTGTATTCGCTACTGCATAATAGACTTCTGACTCATTCTGAAAGCATTTACCAGATTTTGCGAATAGACTTCTGAATAGACATTTAAATGGACAGCTCTCTATTCGAAATTCTATAAAAGACTTCACCCTCATTTTGAATGCATATACATAAATTTGCGAATAGACTTCGGAATAGACATTTGAATGGACATTTGCATCTTTACGTATTCCACGAAAATACTTTTAAATCTGTTTGATTGCATTACTGGCTTTTTTCAAATAGACTTCGGAATAGACTTTTGAATGGACATTTGTCTATTTATGTTTTCTATGAAAAGACTTTTAAATATGTCTGATTGCACTAGTGACTTTTTTCGAATAGACTTCTGAATAGATTTCCGAATAGACAGCTGTCCTTTCGGCATTTTGTGAACAGATTTTTGTACAGATTTTTGAACTTACCTATGCCTATGTATACAGTAAATGCGAATAGATTTCTGAATGAATAGATTTCTCAATACATAGCTGTCTATTGTGCGAATAGATTTTTGAATAGAGAATAGACAATAGATAGCTAACTTCACAGACCTAATGCATATATATGATTTTTGCGAAAAGACTTCTGAAAATACTTTTGAATGGACAGCTCTCTATTCGAAAATCTATAATAGACTTCTGGATCATTATGGACGCATTTACCAGATTTTGCGAATAGACTTCTGAATAGACTTTTGAATGGACATCTGTCTATTTGCAACTTATAACAGTCTACCGTCACATTCATAATGCATATATATGATTTTTGCGAAAAGACTTCTGAATAGACTTTTGAATGGACATCTGTCTATTTGCAACTTTATAACAGTCTACAGACACATTCATAATGCATATATTTGATTTTGCGAAAATACTTCTGAATAGACTATTGAATGGACAGCTCTCTATACGAAAATCTATAATAGACTTCTGGATAATTATGGACGCATTTACCAGAATTTGCGAATAGACTTCTGAATAGACTTTTGAATGGACATCTGTCTATTTGCAACTTTATAACAGTCTACAGACACATTCATAATGCATATATATGATTTTTGCGAAAAGACTTCTGAAAAGACTTTTGAATGGACATCTGTCTATTTGCAACTTTATAACAGTCTACAGACACATTCATAATGCATATATATGATTTTTGCGAAAAGACTTCTGAATAGACTTTTGAATGGACATCTGTCCATTTGCAACTTTATACCAGTCTACAGACACATTCATAATGCATATATATGATTTTTGCGAAAAGACTTCAGAATAGACTTTTGAATGGACATCTGTCTCTTTGCAACTTTATTACAGTCTACAGACACATTCATAATGCATATATTTGATTTTGCGAATAAACTTCTGAAAAGACTTTTGAATGGACAGCTCTCTTTTGGAAACTCTATAATAGACTTCTAACACATTCTGAACGCATTTACCGATTTTTTCGAATAGACTTCTGAATAGACTTTGAATGGACATCTTTCTATTCGCTACTTTATATCAGAATTCAGCCACATTCTAAATGCATATGCATATGATGTTGCGAATAGACTTCTGAATAGACATTTGAAGGGACAGCAGTGTATTCGCTACTGTTTGTAAGTTCTGACTCATTCTGAACGCATTTTACAAATTTTGCGAATAGACTTCTGAATAGACTTTTGTATGGACAGCTCTCTATTCGAACTCTATAATAGAATAGACTTCTGAATAGACATTTAAATGGACATCTGTCTATTTGCAATTTTTAAATAGACTACAGACACATTCTTTAAGCATATATATGATTTTGCGAATAGACTTCTGAATAAACTTTTGAATGGACAGCTCTCTATTTGTAAATCTAAAATAGACTTCTGACTCATTCCAATCGCATTCACCAGATTTTCAACTAGACTTTTGAATAGACATTTGAATGGATATCTGTCAATTCCAAACTTAGTAATAAACTTCAGACACAGTCTTAAAGCACATATATGATTTTGTGAATAGATATCCGAATAGACTTTTGAATGGACATTTGTCCCTGGCATTTTGGGAATAGACATCTTGCTCATTCAGATTGCATCACTATGTTTTTTCGAATAAACTTCTGAATAGACTTTTGAATGGACTTTTGTCTCTTTGCGTATTCCACGAGAAGACTTTTAAATCTGTTTGATTGCATTACTGGCTTTTTTCGAAAAGACTTCGGAATAGACTTTTGAATGGACATTTGTCTATTTATGTATTCTATGAAAAGACTTTTAAATGTGTTTGATTGCACTAGTGACTTTTTTCGAATAGACTTCTGAATAGATTTCCGAATAGACAGCTGTCTTTTCGGCATTTTGTGTACAGATTTTTGTACAGATTTTTGAACTTACCTATATCTATGTATACAGTAAATGCGAATAGATTTCTGCATGAATAGACTTCTCAATACATAGCTGTCTATTGAGCGAATAGACTTTTGAATAGAGAATAGACAATAGATAGCTAACTTCACAGACCTCATTTGTAGTTGTATGTCAATTTGGACTAAAACTGTCATTATCAGAACACCGCTTTTCCGTTTCCAAAACAAATTCCATACAATTTTAATAGTTTTAGAAAAAGTTGATATTTAAGTTGAAATCTGTGAATTAGTATACCATTAAATCGTTTTAAATGTTGGTTATTATATAATATATACATGAAATTAGTTCATATTAGTAATATTTGTTAAGACCTGTAGCGAACTAGAAGAATATTTCAGAACAAATCAGAATTGACTTGGTTTCGAATCGATAACCTAATCGTATAAAACAATATATAATAAATAATTTACTTACAGTGCTTCGTCCACAATTGTACGTATATTCCTGTATATGATCAAATAAAAATGCTTACACAACCACTTAAGTAATAGATAAGCTGTTCATTGACCGTTTGAAACAAGAAAACTAAAGTAAGAAAAAAACTGCAATTTGACCCAATGTCTGTCTGAGTCGTAAGAGATAGTATATAGATATAACAAGTCAATGTCTGAGATACTTCTAGTAAAAAAAAACATTTTTCAAAAACCCAATTTAATTGGAAATGACATTCTAACTAGTACAAATAGATTAATGTCCCATAAATGCACGTGTCAATTTGTTTGATTTTTCACCAAAATTTTGGTACATGTATAGTACATAGAGCAATAAAAGTTAATTATTCAAATTAATTTAAAAGCAATTATGTAAATCAGGTTTCCATCAAAGCTACACATGTATGATATTCTTATTATGCACATTTATATGAGTGAATAATAATAACTGAATAAGTAACTTAATATTATAATACATGTAACACGCATAACGCCTTGTGTTGAAATAAAGAAAAACGGAAAAAGAAAAAAATCTAAATAAACGAGTATAGAAAAAGTTACAATAAAGAAAGTCGTAATTAAAAATGTTATACAAATAAAGTATAATTTGTACAAAAATCATTTATATTAATATGATTTTATTATGAATTGTAAAGTATTAAAGGTACTAATTCGCAGATTTGGGTAAAATTTTTCTATTTTTAAAATTCAATTAAGTGTGCCAAAAATTAGTTCTCCATATTTCAAGACAAACTGACGTATCGATTGCAGGATATGTTCAATGAAAGTCCCACAAAAATGCACCAAAATTGTCTATTCCGTGACATACGGGGTAGCTTTTTACTACTTGAAACACAATCTTTTGTAGTTGTATGTCAATGCACTAAAATTGTCATTCTCAAATCACTAATTTCCTGCTTCAAAATATGATTCCAAACAATTTTGATAGTGTAAGACAAATTTGATGTTTAAGTTGAAATCTGTGAATGAGTACCTTTAATACATGTACCTATGGATTGAGCATTTTCTCGTAGATCATTCATTCCAATATACAATATAAAATAAAAATATAAAAAGAGTTCGTTGATTTTACTTTTCCGTTGATGACTACATTTTGTATAAACAAGCATTCTTTAATAGTTATATCAATGATATGAGATCATATGTATTTTAATCACTACTCAAACTTATATTTTTTCTATTACGAGTACTGTATACAAAATGCATGAATTAGTATGAATTTGTGTGAATTAGGGACTTTTGTCATGTATCTTTCTCTGATAAAATCTGAAGCAATCCAATTGGTAAGTAGGTCTTTATAGTTGGAATCCTAGGATTTTATCATTGAAGTCCTATGTATAGATAACACAATATTTCATCTAATATCTTTCTTGTTAATGAAGAAATTAACAGAAGTGATGAAATTTTGATAGTTCTTTACCCTAAAAATACTTAGCTTGATTTTCAAACAAATCAAATGATTTACAAAAAAGTTATTTAAGATTATTTTGGCAAATTGACATTGAAAAGTAAGAGTAAAATCCGAGTAATCCAACTAATTGGACCTACCTATTTGAAGAGTATACAAGGGGAAATAACTGACTATGGTCCCTTATTGGATTGTACAAAGAACTCTATACACAAGCTGCATCAACGTACATTTGTTTGTTTATGGTTCATCTATGTTACAATGATTTTAATTTTTAACCAGACTCCAGAGTATGTTAAATTAGTTTCATATAATTTAATGCAATCTAACTAAATGACTTACAGTGACTTCAAACAATTTGTCCGATTTTGCGAATGTTATTATGTAATGTCTAATGACTTTAAGTGGACAAGGTTTAGAGTTTTTGTGTCCGCTGTCCATGGACGACACGTGTCTCTATATGTGTACGGTCATTTCAAGAACTGGTCAGATTATTTCAAGAAAGTTTTGCATTGAACGTGGTCTTAGTCTGGGTATATCCTTAGCAAAGATGTGTCCAATAGTTCAAGTTTGGGATGAACTATCAAAGAAATTATACATGTACAACTCTAGATAGCCAAATATTGAAAAAAGCATATATATTGTAAGAAGCAAATACTTGTTTATATTATATTGTATTATACTAGAATGAAAATGTAGGAACCAAATAAGAACCAAGTATGGTAAGAAGTAAATGTTTAATGATGATAAAGAAATTCTAGATACATTTAGGATGAGAAGGAAAATATGAATTATTCTGGATACTCGGATCAAAGCTAAATCATTCCACATTCTTTTACAATGAAGTCCCTCTGCCTTCGTATTTCGATATCTTTCGGTAATGGCTAAAGTCACGCACGCCGTACTAACGACCGGTTCTCCACCGGGAACAGAATTTCGTCTTTAAGAAATTAGCTGTCAATTTCTGCCAATATTCAAGATCAGCGGGTCGGATCTCTAGAGTAAAGAAGCTAACTGGAATCACGCAATGTTTGTAGAATGAAGGATTTTCTTTTGGGTTTTTGTTTCCAATACTGAACTCAGGCTATGATACACCACGGTAAAAGGGAAGTATAGAATTTTGCATCAATGTGAACGGGAAATGTCTGTCAAGAATATAACACACGTTATATTTTCTATTCTCACATATACCTTGTACGATGAGAGAGACTGTAAGATGTATATTTTGGTTAATTAGCAAACTGTGATACGAAAAAAGTCTACAGTGACTAAGGAGACGTATTGAAAACGTTCTAAAACTGTGAAACTAATAGCTTGGAAAATTCTGACTAGATTATTGACTGGAGATTACGTTGTCTATATATAATAAATCACCAAAGTTTTGTCGTACAACTAAACAACTGAAGTTCATTCATCACTGGCTCTAGAAACTCTCTCTCAAATTTAACATGTCTCCAGTCACCATGGTTTTAAGTACAAGAACTGTAAAACAAAAAAGTGAGTAAATCCATCATTGCTAGCTCTTGTACTAGCTTCACTTTGTTTAAAAATACTTCTTTTCTACTTAGAAAAGTTAAAACAATAACGAACTAAGTTTTAAACCATTAATTAAAAGTAATCAAGCTGATTTTAGGTACATAGTCTATTTAAATGAGCACAAACAGTGAAATTAAGAACATTGTACTATTTGTTATAAGATTTATAACTGGAATCCATATCGACATTTTAATCTAAAACACTACGACTGAGTTTTGTATGAAACATCTGATTGTTACACCATTCATGTTCTTACAGCCCAGTCTGTTAACTCAAGCAGTCGGTACTCATCGGCAATTTATTACCAGCTTTTTCATTCAATGAATGGTTCTCCGAATTTAAACTTCAGCAGCGTGTTCAGTAACGGCTGTTAGCGAACGTTACGAGTGCAGGACAACTCAACCTGTAGACAACTCAACCCATGGATAACTCAACCCAAAGTTGGGACAACTCAAACCGTTAGTGAGGTATTGAGTTTTCTCGGATTGAGTTGTCTTTGGGTTGATTTGTCCCGTCCCTAACGTTACGGAACGTTTCGGAACGTTCGGGGTAATTGAACACGCTGCAGGTTTGAAGAGTGTGGTTCCCGAGCAGAATTTGAAGATGTCTTACTATGAGACGACTAATTCACCTCACCACCTGATATCTACTGTTCTGTCACCTATCTCACACATGAATTAAAATATTGTCAATTGAAAAAATATGAAGTCTATCATTTTTATTGTAATCGTTCCTGTAAAAACCTGTGAGCTGTATTTTTTTAAACTTAGCATTATAAATTTAGCAAAACACGTGACATTTGGCGCCTGTTATCAAACGGGTGAGGTCAATGAAAAATCTGGAAATGTACACACACAAAGCGTGATTGTCATACATGTGCAAAAGTTGATCCAAAATTAATTACAAAGATCTTAGTTGTAGCAATAATGTTTATAAACAGCGAATGGTGACATTGCTAAGCCGTTTTTGCCTCTCGAAAATGTAGAACAATGCTACAGAAAGTATGTTTGATTAACATAAATCCACGTTTTGGGCAATATAAAATGTGAACTCATACGTTATTGATATTTATACCGTATAGTATATATTTGTTATAATATACAGGCTATAATGATGATACATGTATTGATCATTTTAGTAAATTGAATGGATTATGAAGCCAAAACATGCACCGAAAAAGTTCTTAAATTTTAAAATCGATAACAAAGTTTCTCTATGATTATTATAATCTCAATAATACACTTAAAATACTCAGCATCAATAAACAAATGAAGTGTCTTCCAAAGAGATTTGGACAAATTAAATTTTGAGAAAAATACATCATGCATTCTACACGTTCTTTTAGTATAATAAAGGCTTATTCATATAAAAGAGTTTGAAATTGAATCATAATGTTGATAAACTAAATTATACTGATTTGTGATTTTTTCGGATGAGTCGTAATTCATAAGAAAATATAAATCGTTTATTCTAAAAACGGCGATTTGTCCAAGGATATATAGAGAGCAATCTGATTAAAACCCGATCTAAAATTTTCCGCTCGCATACTCGCTAATTTAGATTTGGCCTTTTTCAAACGAAGGTCACGTTCAGGTGACCTTTTCTCATCATAATATTCATGACGAAATTGTTATGGTACGTAACTTGTTTACATCGTCTACGTCACGCAATTTGAAATGAGCCACCCAATCGCAGACTTTGAATAATACCGCTGTTAAATTAGCATGCAAAACTTGGTCTAAAAATAGAAGTTACGAAATCAAAATGTGATTAATAGTGTTTTCGTCTAGATGAAAGCTACGCATTGATTGGTCGAAACAAAGTTCATCTCGACGTGACCTTCCACGGAGAAAGTAGAGATCCTGTACGACAACGCTCTACAGGATATCTGTTTACGGAGATTGAATAGAGAGCACATTATGTATAACAAATCTTTGTGGAATGTATTTGCGTAATTTTGTATTAATGTTATCGTTTCTGATCAATATCTCCTGTATTATTTGAATAATGCAAACAAGACATTTTGATCATCGAAAAAAAATTCTATAAATCATTTTAGCCTTATATGATTTAAGGTAACGCTAGAATGTTTAAGAGTCAACTGATATTCTTAGTCTGAAGTGTCATAAGTTTTTCCCCTCCGGGACCAGAACTTTGAGTATTTCAGTCCCACGTGGCTTACATAAATTAACGTTGACCATGTCTTAGAACAGTTCTAACGATTAAGTCCATCATTGATAATATCATTGTGGAATTTTCATGGAAGGGTACGGCTTGTAGGGTGGAGAATCAAACAATGATCACGGGCACGGATTCGAAGTCGTGCGAGCATACTGCTATACATTGTATATTACAAGCACAGTTCATCCTTTGTGTCACTAACACATACTATAAAGGCGGACTTCTCTATTTCCTTTTTTGTTCCATGATAAGATTTTTTCGTCAATTTATACCAATAACAGCGTCTCGTCAACAAAAAACCCTAAAATCTTATGACTTAATAATGATACCGTATTCATTTACAGTTTGTCTCGTTGCCATGGTTGCAATAACTGTCTTATTTTGTATATTAGCCATTTTTCGCCAATATATATCAATAATCTGAAATCGCTTTCTGGAGATAGGAATTATTTTTTTTGTTTCTATTTATAAAGTAGATATTGTGGTATATGATAATACTTACAATGATACTCTCTCTTTTGCATTCGGAACTCCTCAGTCATTTGCTACGAATAGATATTCCGAATGTCTCTTTTGATGATGTCCAAGAAGATCTACGAGGTTTTCCGAATGATTCTTGTACAAGATTCTTAAAAAGTTCTTATCTTTGAAATGGCACAACAACTTTTGGTAAAAATATATACATGTGTGTCGCCATGGTAACTTACATGAAATACGTGTGTTTATTCACACATATTCTTATAAATGTTCAGTGATACCTTTATAGGTGTTCACGAAATGTTCCATCCCTCATCTTATATAAAATTTGAGCATACACAAGGCATACAAACACGTTATCCTCACTTTGACATTCTCGTACCCAGAGAGGTCGAAACTTTTGATAAATTCTGGATATGCGACTGTAGAATCTATACTAACAAATGTTTTCCATAAGATACTGGCAGCCTCTAAATAATAGGAAAGATTAAAACAGTGCATACAATATCTACATGAATTATATTTCCAAGTCCGAAAAGTAAGCATGTTAACCTTTGAGTTGTAATTGATACTATATTGATTATGTGTAATTATGCTTTAATTATTGTATTTATTTATAAATATGTACTTTGTAATTTTCTAAATAAAATTCTGTTCTGTTCTGTAATTGTTTATTCTGAATTATCATCACACATAATTTTTGCAAATGACTTAGTTGACCGTTTGTTTCAAATTTGGGGGGAAGATTTGAAGCTTTCATTCAATATTTACGGGATCAAATGGGGAATGTCGGCGAGAGAAAGGTAGTATATGTAGTTATATATACACCACATAATGTTATACATTTTTCCAAAGAAACAGAAATAGGCGAAAAGCATGTTTTAGTTTACCTAAATGGTATTAAAAAGGGACATAGAAAATAGCAAATCATTCATTGATTTGACAGTTTAACCTATGATTCAATATTCATGCGTAATTCAATTTCTAGAACCATATACTTAAACATATATGGCACGCCGATACGCTATACATTGTATCTACATGATAAGAGAATAATCACCTGACTGTTCTGAATTGAAAATTCAAAATACAAGAATAAAACTGTGTAAGAATAAGGACATACTAGTAATTACTCTGTTAATTTCTTCAAAATGTTCTGCTTTGTATTTCGAGGAAGCAATTAACATTGATATCACCTTAATATATAATTCAGCTGTGAAACTTACAGAGAACTTATATTAGAGTAATTATCAACATATTACGACACAAATCACGTTCTAATTATTCTCTGGGTGTCTACTTCGAAGTATCATCATTACTAACAGAAATTTGCATCACTAGAAAATAATAGACCTCCCGCTTCGCTAGGCATAAAATGCGCGCAACGTCATTGGTAAATGAGTTTTAATAAATAAATGACTATAGTGACGAGATGTGAAATTAATTAAAATGGGAGAAAAATATGTACACAACAATATGCATGTATTTACATGTACGTAGATTTAAACAAGCGTGGACCTTTAATTTGTTCTTAATTACAAAGAAAAAAAACAAAGCATTAAATTTAATTGAATTTATTTTTTTTTAATTTTTAAAATCTACACATTTTATGCGTATTTGAACGACTATGAAATGTATATAAAATTATACTAAAGGCCTATTATTATTAATACAGTCCATTTGCGTTCGCTTAAAACGCGTTCCGTTACGAGCGGCTCGTAATTACGGGTTCGCTCGAATTCATATCATGGTTCCGATCGAATTTACTCCAATGTTCATATAAAAATGATGCGATAACTCAAAATGCTGCATGTGACTCGTATTTAACTCGAGGCAGATTTCGAGTCCCGTCAATAATAAAATCACTTGAAAATTACACGATGACTCAATATATTGACTTGGCATTCAACATATATATCAGGCTTAGAGTATACACATAGTAAAATCACAACATACAGAGAACATGAAATAGTACAGCATATGCCAGTCTGCTAAGACAAGTCGCCAACACCCACCAGGGCTAGCACTTATTTCCATGGCAATTTACTATAATACGTGAAATGTGAAAAAAACCCAACATAATTAGATTTTTTCCACAGAAAATTTTGCTGACATTTGCTCCTATGTACTAAATACAAAACATATCTACTTGCAGGTCTGGTTTCAAAATCGACGAGCTAAATGGAAGAAAAGGAAGAAGACGACTAACGTTTTTAGAACACCCGGTGCGTTAATGCCAACTGCAGGATTATCTCCATTCGGAGCCATGAATGATCCACTATGTTCGTTGTATCCAAGTGACACAAGATGGGGCTCACAGATGGCCCCACCTATCAACGCTAATCATCTCGCCTTCTCCACATTACCAAGACAGGGTAAGTAAATTATATACCTACTAGGCTATTCATTATAGCCCCTATTTTTTACATTCCATGTAAATAAAATTCAATGTCCGGCGCGTTCCTTTCTAACAACCAAGTTTGAATATATCATAGGAGCTTGACCTTTGATTCATTATATAGCCGATGATATAGAATGTAGGGATGATTTTCATTGTATGATATACCAGAATGTTAAGCTCATGTGAATGAATTCATATATTTCGTAATTGGCAACTTATTGCTAAATTTAATTCAACTTTTAGTAGCGCATACTTTATCTTAACTTAAAGTGAAGTGATCTTATGAATAATAAAAATATGGCATTGATTAAAACAGAAACTTACTCGAAGTCATCAACAATATTTACACAAATTTGTAAATAATTTCAGAATTATTTAAACATTATTTTAGTTTAAGCTCCTCGTATTGGAGTAGGCATTCTAATCTTGAAAATAGGCACTGTTTTATCATTGGACAAATTGATAATTTTATGTCCCTTTACAAAGTATAACCATATGAGGAAATAATTCATCAAAGCACCGTTTCTGGGAAGAACAAATAAAAGACTTTCCTCTTGTGTTATAATAAGCATTCAATATTATAGAGAGCCCATAACTTGACTCGAACCCAAGCCCTGCTATAACTGTGAAACTCTTTTACACAAATGATCGACATACAGAACACTTCGACCTTTCATGGATGAATAATTCGTAATTATTCGTAGCGAATAACCGAGGAGTTCCGAATGAAACGATCGGTACTAAATACAGTGAAATAGCGATTACCATTCATGTTTCCCTATTTTTAAATAATAGGCAGTTAAAAATACAATATTACTAGATGGGAGCCCGTGCAAGCACGGGCTTTAGGTAATGACAATAAAGGGAAATAACCGCTGCGGGGAGTTTGGTGTATTTTTAGTTTTAGCTAGAACTATTTTTAGACACAAAAAAAACCCACTTTTTTGTTGATTTTTGGCAGTTTTTGCAAATATCAAGAGGCTTTGTCAAAAAAGAATTGTCAACTTGATATGCCGGTATATAGGTGCTCCAGCGACAAACAAAAGATTTATTCAAAGCTGCGCAGTTTCTTCTACAAAACAGGAAACTCGCAAATTTAATAGTATAGATAATTTTCTGTTTTCAGGAATATCACAAGCTTTTCCCGGTCAGATGTCAAGCTTTGATCCAATGAATGCAGCAGCATCACTGGCCAACAATATTTCTATGACAAATGGTTCACCGTCTGTGTATAACACAAACTACGGACTTTCACCACAGACCTCCACGACGCCATCACCTCCTACCTCAATGCCAAACGCACAAATGGCGTCCTGTGGCATTTCAGATATTGGTGATGCTTGGAGAGGAACATCAATTGCGTCGCTACGGAGAAAAGCTCTTGAGCATTCCGTGTCTTTAACTGGTTTTCGGTAGTGAGATAGTTTCATTTATACATATTATTTGTCGAGGTTAGATTTTGTTAATAACTTTCGTCTGTAATAATCATGTTTTATAACGGTTGATATATTTTGTGAACTTTGATAATAGTAAATAGTTTGTTTTCAGTGACATTCAATGGCGAGCTAGTAATCTAGATTTGAATCTTCAACATTGATGTCGTTGAAATTCATACGTACATACATTATAATTGTGGTAACACTATCAGAGGAACTATTTCCAGTCATGTGGCAAATTTGTTCAATTTAATTGCGAGTAGAAATTTTGGCCTCGCCATCTTATAAAAAAGATGGTTACAATGTACATCGGTCTAATTTTGACTGACTACTTATTGTACTTGTACACAACTCATGAACGAATCCCGTCTCGTGATGATTTAAAAGAAACAAGCAAATACAAAACAGCAAAAGAATTGGAATCTACTCCTTCTTTCTACTCGATTCCGCTGGTCATTTTCTGTATTCAAACATGGAACATCTCGATAGATCGACGTTTAACTAGTCTACATCCATATTATTTAAATATGGTTGAACCATTCGGAACTACATTGTACCTCGGCGATCTTCTACGCAGATGATATCCGAGGTTGTTCCGCATGATAGTTGAACTAGTTTTACGCTGACCAATCAATGTAATCTTTAAAAAATATAATTATACAGTTTGACTATGGTCAAATACGCCATGTACGATATTACATTCGTTTCACGAAGATGAAGCTTTTCTATTCTATTTGAAAATGAGTTAAGCTTAAGTATATTTATACCCAGTATTCAGTGATTAAGTCCAGTCAACCAATGCTTATAGGTACTCTTTCACAAATTTCAACTTAAATATCAACTTTTCTAAAACTGTCAAAAATATATGAAAATATTTTTGGAAGCAGGAAAGTCACTGTTCTGGTAATGACAATTTTAGTGCAAATTGACATGCAACATTTACTACAATTGATGGTGTTTCAAGTAGTAAATATCTACCCCGTATGTAACGGTATAGGTCTACAATTTCAGTGGATTTTTGTGACTTTTATTGTATATTTCTTGCAACATATAAGTCAGTTTGTCTTAAAATAATAAGAATTAATTTTTTTGACACAATTACAGACACAAAATGGTACGTTGAAATCAAATCTGTGAACTAGTACCTTTAAAGTGATATGTAAATCATTTATCACTTATTATTATTATTGTTTTTACCATACATTAAAACTACTATAAAACTTCTATGTATAGAGTGATATGAAGGGCATTTTAGATTTTAATTTAACTTATAATTTAAAGTTTAATATTATTTACATGTATGTTATTGTTTTCATGTGCGTATGAGATGAGTAGCCTGTTCAATTATCCTCAATATTCCAAAACGTTCAGTAACGATACATTCGGAACTCCTCGGCTAATCGCTGCGAATAATCTAATATAATAAACAAATATACGATCGTTAAGGCAATGAGTGATGTTTCAAAATTTATAGACTAAAAACGAAACATCACTCATTGCCTAAACGATCGTATATTTGTTTACTTCAACAATGAACGTAAAGTTGGCAGACTTAGCAGACACAGCAGAAGGAACGATCCTTCTGCTGTGTCTGCTGGCAGAAGGATTAATCAACATCAGAAGGATCAATCTTTCTGCTGGGTCTGTTGACAGAAGGATTGAACTATAACAGAAGGATTAGTCCTTCTGCTGGGTCTGCTAAGTCTGCCAACTTTACGTTCATTAAAATCCAATGGTGGCCGGCACGGTTCCCAACAAAAGACACTTATATACATATTTTCAATACTCTAATTTTGGTAATAATGGCAATACTACTTAAGTTCAATTTCTGGCAAGAACATTAAATTTTTATACATGAATTTGAAACTAAGGGTTTTCTTTTTCAAATGAAATCAATATCATTTGCATACGTAACAGGACCAAATGGTAGGCAGAGATCAAATTCGATCAACATCAATACAATTTGATCAAACCAAAATTCGTCTATTCGAAATATCGTGCTGATCGCATAAATTTGTTGTTTAATATCTAGTCAACTAAACATATATTTATATATTTTTTATTTCTAACTTATTTATAATGCTCACCGTAAATCTGTACATATATTTGATGACATTATTTTTTTTAAAGTCAGCCCATGGAATTTATTCTCTTGACCTAATATATCACTGTATAAATGTCACAAAAATGAGGGGGAAATATCGGTCATGAAAATTGATTAGAAACTTATGCTGAAGGGAAGCGATCTCCTAATTTAACTGAGTTATCGTTCTTACGTCCCAAAAATAACATATGTGAGAACAAGAACGACAACTCCGGATGGAAATTGGAGATGAAGTTTCTCATAGTTTTCAGAAAAGTGCTCAAAATATTGTAAATAACTGATAAAAAATTTATTTATGTTCTCTTTGTGTGCTTTGCTTTGATTGTAAAATGTTTAAGTATTTATTGTGCAACATTGTGCGTATTATTGAATTTGTTAGTTATTGTAAAACATTATAAAAAGTAACCATTTTGTTTGTTTTTATTATGATAAATCATAAGTATTATTTGACAACATTAAACATGCACCTCATTAGTTTCCGTATCGATTTACGGCATAGTTCGTATACATTCGTCAAGTTTCGTTGCTTTAATAAGTGACAATACAAAATATGGATGAAAAAAAAAACGATTGTATTATACCAAACGGTTTGTGGTGCAGAGGTAAAGTACTGATTGATAGTCGAAATACCCCGGGTTCGATTCCCACACAGGTTGATATTTTTGTAAATTCGCAAACACTAGTAACATAGTAGAAACACTATGACACTTACTTATTACTTTTACCAATTGACTGAATATTAATTATATATCATTTAATGACATTTTTGTCTCTTTATTATCATACGTTTTTCTTTATTTATATTTTATACTAAGCAAAAGTTATAACGCAAATGGGTAACAAAAACGTAAATATTTTCAAAAGTTGTAAAGATAATGATGTGAAATTTAACATGAATATAAAACAACCATTTTTCATGAGTATTCAATAGCAAAACAATATGTGACGCTTTTTGGAAAAAAAATATTCACAGAACCAAAAGCCCAGTAGGAGAAAAAAAGTTAACAAGATTTGATAATGAGCGAGCGTCTAATTTGAATTCACGTCTTCTGAAATCCTGAGTCTTTAATACCCAAAAGGACGTCGTAAAAACGTAGTGGATTGCTTGTCCAATCCTCATGTAAAGCAATGTTTAGTTTCTGTATCGTCACATACTATTCAAGACGTTGACGAATGCGTCTGTCCAACACGTCCTAAAGACGTTCTATTGGATTCTTGTCTACTGAAAATGACGACAAGTCTAAAATCTTATTGTAATTAGCCCTGAGAAATTGAACTGTTGTCCGGGCGGAATGTTGTCTGCCGTTAACTTTTCAGAGAAAAAGACCTGGACGTCCGATGACGTATTAAACGGCGACGTTATTAAAAATTTCACCCTGGTAGCGTTGGGAGTTGTGGTTCCTATTCATTACTAAACCCAGCTTGGCAGAATGGTCAATGTCTCTACTCAATTAACTGCTTGAATAATTTTTAACCAATGACCCGTAGCCTGCTCAAAAACCCCGAACGTTCCGTAACGTTCCATAACGTCAGGGTCAGAACAACATAACCCTAAGACAACTCATCCCGTGAAAACTGAACCTCTAACTAACGGACTGAGTTGTCACAACTTTGAGTTGAGTTATCTGCGGGTTGAGTTGTCTTAGGATTGAATTTCCCCGTATCCGAACGTTAGCTAACAGTAGTTACTGAACACGCTGATGGTTATTGTTAATGGGGTAATCGTCAAATGGCTTATCCCCGTTTTTCAATGCTCAAACTTAGCATATTTACTGACTTGTTTCCAAGATGGCGAGTGCTACAATGTCACGTGGTCTCTAGAGTTCTCAGCAAGCTTATTTGTTTGTGTACACACTAACGTGCTGCGCAGGATTCGTGAAACTCGGTAGAACAGGATTTGCCGATCCTGTTCACCCAAGCATGACAGCACAAGAAATTTTAACACACTATCATGTTTGACCATACCAAGAGACTAAATGATGGCAACTAAACCAGTGTATGATATAAAACAAAAAAATTGTAAAGAAAGTTACCATTTGCGTTATAACTTTTGCTTAGTATATAATAAATTTGTGACATGGTTAAAGACTGAAGGACTTTTATACATGAAAACGCCCATTATGTGATGTGTGTAATACACTATCGCTCAGGTTTTTTTTAATCATGGAATCCGCGCGCTGCCGTGTTAACAAGTAGGTCTATTTGTAAAGCATGTACCGATTATGTTTAAATTGCAAAAAAGTAAGGTTAGATGTGGAGTCGAGCCCGTAACCTCTTGATTGTGAGGTGGTACGTTTTACCACTACACCAAGTCATTACTTGCCTCTCAGAGTTCTGTTGTTAAAAATTAAAGTAATACATTCGTGTATTTACGGAGATTATGAATACGGAAATTCACGACTATGCATACAGTGCATGTTTAATGTTGTCAAATAATATATATATCCACACGGCAAAAATGTTGATTTCTAAACATTCATATGTACTAAGTCGTCGCCAATTTGTAGAAATGTACACCAGTAATGGAAACGCAGGGTATATGAAAAAGCTGATGAGCTGGTCACAGTCAATGAAAGCATAAAATTCAAATAAACGAGCTTATGCACCAGTAATTTGTAACCCACATCCAACCATCGGAGCAGTTCGATGGATAGCGGGTTAAGAAGGCTGTTTTTTATCTCCCAACTTACCTCACATAATTATATTTCTGGGCATTATCATACCCAGAGGCTATAAAGATTCTCCATACAGTTTATATTGGCCGTGTGGCACAAGAGGTTAGGTCAAGAATCTTGATAACCTCTCGGTACGAGAATGATTGTTAGGCAAATGCATATACATTACAAGAAAGATAATGTGGGAGCCACATTAAAGCCGGATTTTTCTGCATATGGGAATATTGAGAACAAGTTTACGTTGTTACAAAAGAAAGTCATTTGATATATTGCTTATTAGAAGGAATACAAAGGGCAATAATTAATCTTAAAGGAATAAAGAGTTTCATTAACTATATACGAGTATATATGTCCTATTGTATCTTTTCTGAGTATTTTGTTGGTATTTGACTAAGATGGCATAAGACATGAAAACTATGGATGAAAATAATGCAAAGCTAATGATATGAAATTGGCGAGAGAATTATGTTAAAAGAAAACCTTGTATGGCAGATGGTGAAATTGTTGAAACAAAATGGCAGGAAAATATGACTGGAAAATGCCAGAATACTTGCTATTGGAGAGATCCAACATACTGAAAACTTTAACATAAAAAATACAAAGGGAAATAATCCATATTTAAGCCAAGTAGAGTTGCCGTTACTGTCGGATTCTTTCAACAGATGGTAAGTAATCATTGTATGAAATTTCATAAACATCTAACCATAAATGGCAGAGATATCCAACAATTTGAAAACTTTAACACAAAAATAACAAAGGGAAATAATCCATTATTAAGCCAGGTAGAGTTGAGGTTACTGTCTAATTCTTTTCAACAGATGGTATGTAATCATTGTATGAAGTTTCATAAAAATCTGACAATAAATGGCAGAAATATATGCTAAATTAAAAACTTTAACGCAATTGTTTACGACACCAGACACCCGAAATTACAAAGGGCAATAATCCATAATTAAGCAAGGTAGAGTTGTGGTTACTGTCTAATTCTGTTCATTACATGATATGTTATCATTGTATAAAGTTTCGTAGAGATCTGACTTTAAATGGCAGAAATACATGGTACATTAAAAACTTTAACGCAATTGTTAACGACACGGACGCCCGCCCGTGTTCGCCAAACTATTAGCCGAATTTTTTCGTTGAAAAATCCGGCTAATAATTCATCGTTCCCAGTAATAAGCACAATAAGCACCATGCTTACAAGCAGAAACAAATTAAAGGATATAGAACAGTTCTAAACACACTTCCTACTAGATACCAAATGATGAATATCAAATGGAAGTTTACAGTTCTAAGCTGTACAAATACCACACTATAATTATATCCAAAAACGTTAAATATACATCGAGGGGCACCGTTTTGGACGCCATTTTGATTCCAATCACGTGACTGAAAATGGCAGCCATACAAGAGGTTTCCACAGACTGCACCTGACTTATACTGATCGTAATACATAAAAATGCACAAACAACCATTTTCACTTGAACAATTAAACCTTAAGTATAAAACTGATAACAAGAAGTGAGATTTGATTCCATAAATTCTAAAAAAACAAATGTTGATATATTTTGATCAGATATCGCATCCATTCTTCAATGTTTTCGTCAACCCATTAATGTTGTAACTTTCTTTTGAGTTATGATATTACTAGCTAAATCAATGATACTAGAAGAAGAAAAAGATCATTTGCACATATTATAGACTTAATATAGGGATTATGAACATGCCTTAATATTCAAATTAAGGAATGAAAAGTTAGTGTGTCATACAATGTATCTCTTTGGATGGCAACCTAAGTCAAGTTTCACGAAACGTGAATAATTCAAAGCAAAGCAAAGTTAAACTTGGGCAACAAACAATATTTTTTTCTATAATTTTTTATGGTCATCATGAATAATAAAACAAAGTATTACTTTTTACAGGCTAGCTACCAAGCCCTAGCATGCACAACAAATTAAGTAAGCCCTTGCAGGGATTTTATACAACAGCCCCACCCTTGTAATAATGTCGATCTTCTATTATCAATAATTATCATATCATTCTAAGTTGATAATAATTTTACTGCGTCTATTGAGCATCCAACAAGAAGTGTTCAATAATAATACCACCCACGCAGGTACAAAGGAACATTTTACATTATCAAAGATGTAGTGATGCAAAGATTGGTTCATTTCTAACTCATAGACATCAGTTGTCATTGTTGGAATGTGACACCTAAGGCCATGCAAAATTGGAATTTTGTTAAGTGTCAACTCAAGTTTGACAAACCTAGGTACCTATTCACAAACACACACAAACCGAAAACACATGCCCATTCTAGCAAGGACCCTGGGTCCTTGATTCTAGCTAGTATTCACACAAATTACTTGGTAGTAAATGAATGTTTATGACATTAAAATATATATACCACATAGACATACACATTTTCATTATTCAAATACACAGAAACAAGGAACTATCAGTATTTTCTGAAAAGAATCAGTTATCGAATCACAGAACAGAATTATTTAGGAAAATTTCACCAACATTTTTTTTTTTGGATTAAGAACTCTTAACCTATGCGGACGCTTAACAAAATTCTGGTATGGCAAAGCCTAAGCTTCCAGATTGATAAAAAGACGTCCAACCACTGAATTTCTGCTTAGCCATAGGCGGCAGACACAGTTCAGAGATAAACATACTATATATACATATTTGTATTTACAAAATTTACCTTTCTAAGCATAAAATATTTCAACGTCCGAGTCAACATAACAAAGCCTGCTATGATTGTGATGTATAAAATTGGTCTTTGAATCATCGGGGTGAGCACAGGAAGTTAGGTGTCATTAGAAAAATCATTAGCTATTCCTGCATTTACAAAATTGTAAAATCGAATGTAAAGACCACTAATTAAACTTAATTAAAAAACTACCATTTTCGGTCAAGAACGCCTTATATGTATACATGTATAGTGATTGGTCTGGCAACTGCGCAGGCCGCATATGGGTATGACTTAAAGATACTCATTCACAGATTTCAACTAGTAAACATCAACTTTTTCTGAAAACAACAAATTGTACGGAAACACTTTTTTGATGCAGGAAATTAGTGATTTGATAATGACAATTTTAGTGCACATTGAAATACAAACTACAAATGATGGTGTTTCAAGTAGTAAAATTCTACCCGGTATAGCCTATAAGTCATGGTACAGACCAATTTTAGTGCATTTTTGTGACATTTATTGTATAATTTTGGCAATCTATAGATCAGTTAACCCTAACATATTAAGAATTAATTTTTTGACACAATTTACAGACACCGAATGGTATTTTGTAAATATAAAAAAATCTTAACGAAATCAGTGAACTGGTACTTTTAATAGTTGTGTCCAACCATACCAAAATATAATCATCATCAGGGGCGGAAAAAATGCAACATATTAATAAAAACTACACAACCATTAAGTACCGAGAAAATTTGCTTCATGCTACTTAAAAATGACCTACAGTCAAGAAATACACTAATGGACAGGTACATTTTCCAAATTCTAGGGGGGTCTGGACACCCCTGATCCCCTCGTTGGATCCGCCTATGATCATTTTTAGAATGAACCATACAAGACGGATCATAAGTATGTGTACATTAGCATGAAAGTGGTCATATATAACGACCAGTGTAAGACCACTTTATGAGAGCAAGTCCTGGAGTCGTATCATAAGTTTTCGATTATGATTACAAGTGGCAAAGCATATCATCATTAAATATCTACATGTATAATCAAGATGTTATAACTTGATAAACATGTAAATAACAAACATTAGATTTTCATGAAATATTTAACCAATCTTAGCTTGGATAGAACCTAGAACCACTGGATTTGAAAGCCCTTACCCTACCCTTGCATAGGCGGATCCAGGCAGGGGCAGACCCGGCGTACGCCCCCCCCCCTAAAAATGCCCAAGCAAAGTTTTTTTTTCTATCATGAAAAATGATATTTATAAGAAATATATTACATGTATATATACATGTCAAAAAAATTTCGCACGCTATGCGTGCAACATGGTACACATCATAAAACAATTCCTTTCATTATAGTAAAGTTTTTAGAGCTATTAACATTATTCAGCGGCTGTTATGAAATTACATGAAATATTAAAATAGATGCTTTATATTTTATACTCTAGAAAAAGATAGTTGAGGCTCTGAAAATGTGCCAGAATCCCTTAGAAATAACCAAAAACTAAGGAATTTCCGGGGCCGCTGGGTTCTCTAGTAAGGGTTTTGCCCTGTACCATTCGAGGCCCTTATGGCCCCTTGGGATCCCATTCTACTTATTCATTTTATGCCCCCTCTAACTAGAATTTTCCGCCCCCTCTAACCAGAAATCCTGGATCCGCCTATACCTTGTTCCAAGGTCTCAGGTTTTTTGTCTGTGTTAACATTAAGTACATTTAGGCACATTCAGCACCAGCACATTTTAAAAAACGTGATCGTGAAATATACAGGTGTGTTCTTAAACACTTGATTTTTTGTGTTAATTTTAATAGTCAGTTTCTACAAATGCAAATGTTGTAAATGATATATTTGTAACTTAGTATCAAGACTTTACTTTTTAAAAGGTTTAATCTTTCTCTGCATTTCTTTTATTAACGACAACTTATGTGAAGTGCTCACCTTAAAAAGATGGATTTAAAACACCACCATTTTCTTGATACCAGTGCACCTTTCAACAAAAATTCTTACGTTTTTTTCCATAAGTCAAATTCTTAGTTTTCAGTTCAAAGTCAGAAGGATAATAAACATAACTCTGACATGATATTCAAAAGGTACACATTTTTTTACATAATTAAATAATATTTGGAATTGATCGGCCCTAGAAAGATGGCATTAATATTGCTTCTTGATTTATACTTATGATGATTTTTAAGATTTTTAGTGAAAAGTTCCATGGGTTTATCATTGAACCCACCATAGTCAGTGAACTAGGCACTACTTACAAGTACAACTTGAACCTGTTAAATTTTTAAAAGCTCACTTTAAAGAACATCAAAAATTGTTGACAGCAAACATACACTTTTAATAGCTCAATAGTTTTAACCCCCAGTGGCAATAAGGGACCGTAGTCAGTTATTTCCCCTCGTATACTCTTCAATAGCTAGGTCCAATTAGTTGGATTACTTCGATTTTACCCTTACTTTTCCATGTCAATTTGCCAAAATTAATCTTAAAAAAACTTTTTTTAGTAAATCATTTAATTTATTTGAAAATCAAGCTAAGTATTGTTAGGGTAAAGAACTATATAAATTTCACTTCTGTAAATATCTTAATTAACAAGAAGGATATTAGATGAAATATTTTGTTATCCTTACATTAGACTTCAAGATAAAATCTGAGGATTCCAACTGTAAGGACCTACTCACCAATTGGATTGCTTCAGATTTTATCAAGGAAGGATAATTGACTTTAGTCCCTAATTATTTTTCATATTCCATTACAAACAAGGAACTCCTTAGGTTCTTTTCATAATCATAGGTGCCAGACACTTAACTTGTTATTCATTGTACTAATTAACAAAGAAATACATAGTCTGGCACAAGTGCTCATAATGAGCATGCATGACCTTTAAGGCTTATACAGTAAGTTACCATCCTGTGTTTTTAACATGTGACTTTATGCCTTTAGTGCAAGTAAAAATACTTTTTAAAAATACCTTACTTTATACTTAAAAAGTCAGCCTATTAAAACAGTATTACAATAATGTCTATATTGTACAAAAAGTATGACCCCCATTAAGCCCTTTACATATAGGTTACCAATTTAAGGGTTCAGACATAATATTTCTTAAATAATAGTTAAAACAAGAAATATAATGTGGAAGCCATGTTAAAGCCGGATTTTTATCAAGATCTAAACATAAATGACAGACATTCAACATATTAAAATTATAAAGCATAAATTACAAAGGGAAATGATCCATAATAAAGTCAGGTAGAGTTGTGGTTACTTTCTAATTCTGTCCATCACATGGTATGTTATTATCATATGAAGTTTCATCAAGATCTTACAATAAATGGCAAAAATATATGGTAAATAAAAACTTTAATGCCATTGTTAACGACACCAGAGGTATTGCCAAACTATAACTGATATATTTGTTTGAAAATCCCATTTATTATAAAAAAGTGTGAAACAAAAAAAATGCACATTGAAAATGGTACACTGATCACAAAGTCACATGATATAGGCTATCTGGTTATCAGAAACTAAAAATATTGGATCATACCATTATCCTTAATGAGGTACATATAACATTTTTTCACATAATTGTTGAAAATAAAGGCAACATAGTCTTACTATTCTGTGTACACATAATTTTCAAGTGCTAGTACAGCATGAAAGACCCATAAATTAGAATTCCAGACAGGGCTTGAATTTAAGCTTGCATACGAGTGGGTTTTAAAAATTGTGAGGGACTTTAATTTTAACTTGCAAATTTTCGCGAGTTGAAATCACTGCCAAAAATATAACTATCAAAACTAATGAGTCTGAAATCAGCATTGAAACAACCAGATAAATTGACAGTATTCATTAAAAACTCACAGTAAAATACATGTTGGATATTATTTGTCTATCCCACAATGATGCCATTGTTCTATTATGTATGAATATAGTATTATGTTGATTTTATACTGCTTAAATTAATAGTTATTATGTATGCTATTAAAACTTGGAGACGAAATGCGAGCGATATTTTTCATTATGCAAGTTGAAATAAAATCAACTCGTAAAAATTTGCAAGTACAATTTTTTGTTAAATTCGAGCCCTGATTCCAGATTAGTCTATTAATGCTTAATGTGAAAATAAAACTCAGTTTTATCTCACAAACAGGATTTGGTAGAAATTTAATGTCAGGTGATCAAGCCAAGTGCAATCTATCCCAGTTTGCGGGATGCCAGGGGCAGAAGTAAAATAAAGTCAAGACTTGATCAAATAAATATTGAAAAAAACAACAAATAAGATTTTCATATACCAAAAAATCAACAGTTTATTTATAACTATGTGATTTAGTTCATTAACAATAATACATCAATGGTTATAATTATAATTTAAATTTCTTCACAGAAGATTTATCACTTTCATCTTTACGTTTTTGTCCTTTTTTCTTTCCTATGTTTGTGACCACTTCTTCTTGTAACTGAGTGAAGAAAGCCTTTGATGAAGTCAATTCTGAACGACCCTTACGATCAGTCTAAAAGAGAAACAAATACATTTAATATACTTCAGCACTTTTTTCAAACCACTTTGGGGTCTAAATTCAGCCCAATTGGACTCTCTTAAAATAATGCATTTTTTCCCTTCTCTAAAGCAAAATTATCCTGTCTGTTTATTTTGAAACTATCATTGGTACTAAATAGCTTTTATAGTTGAAAATTTCATCCAAGAAGACAAAACGTTCTTAAAAAATATAATTATTATTTTATTATCTGTAAGTTAATGTTATCGAAAGTATTGAATACATAGAGAAAGAAAATCCACTATTTTCAATTTTATCACTTTCCAGTAAAAAGGCCCTTTCAATAATTCCCCTAAAAAATTATCATGTATAAGATGATATCATTGATGACATCATAATTTCAATGCAATAAAAATAATATAAGATTTCCTATTTTCATCATACAAATTACAATGTATATTTTGATAGAATAACACAACAATTCATTGTAAAACATGAACCCCCCACCCCCCAAAAAACCAAATTAATTCCATACAAAATGATAGCCCAATATGGTTTAAGTCCTGATATAAATCTCACCTTCAACATTTTAACTCCACTATTTCCAGACTTGCTAGCATTCTCTAACTCTTTCAATGCTTTCTCTTTACTGTATTTATTTCCAAGACCAGGATTCAATTTTTCTATAAGTTTTTGTCTTTGCTGTTTCTGTTTCTCTTTCACTCTTTGATGTTTCTTCTTTTTCTTTCTTTCTCTCAGTTTGTCTGTCTTCGTCTTTTCTGTAGAACCTTTTATTTCATCATTGGTTTTATCCTGAAACAAATCAATGTTTAAGTAGAATGGCCCTAATTTGAACTCAAATTTATAGGTTTACTACCAGTGAACAAGTGGTGTGAATAAAGTTTGTTACAAATTATTGCTGAAAAGCACCAAACTCAGATTAAATCCTATAGTTCTTTATACACATGTTTTCATTTCAATGGTGAAAGTTTGTTTGTACCACCGGGCAAACCCAGATATTTTAATTCCTGATATACGAAATATAGTCTCTTTCCTAGTAGTCAAGTTGATGTGGTTTTTCAGCAGAAAAACAGTGTTTGTACAGAATGTACCTGTGTGGCACAAAGTTGAAACAAATATGTTCATACTTTTAGTAATAATGTGAAAAATAATTTCATTCTGCGCAGATGTCTCTGGTATAAACAAACCTTATTCAGCTGGAAAAAATTGACTACTGAATATGACCAATACAAAACCATGTTAATGGCTATAGAGAATGTTCTTAAAAAAATGGAATCTAGTTTCACATTGCATTTCTTATTTTGTCACCAAGTAAGATTTATAAATAATTGTATTATCTATTACTTAGTATAGACAAATTGAAACTTAAATTATTTTTCATTTCAAAGGGAGATAATAGATCACATTCATTGAGTTTTCATGTATAATTTGGTACAGAATGTTTCATAAACTTATACATACAAAATAATTATCATGAAATAATAAATAAAAAATATCAACATTCATGTTTTTTTTTTAATTTTTATTATCAACAATTGTGAATTGGCATTAGGTATTAATTAGGACAGTTATCATAAAGTTTATATAAAAGAAAGATTAAAGCAGGGGAGGTAATCCAATACAAGGATGAGTTAAAGCAGGGGAGGTAATAACTATTTTACCTGTATTTCTTCTGGAGCTAACGTTTTAGATTCACTCATTGATATAGGTGCTACCTCTTCCATTGCTATTGATGGTTGATTAGTCACAACTACAATGTCTGCAATAGCCTGTAATACGATGACAAAAAATATACATATATGTACATGAAGTTATGATGATGGTTTATAGTTTTTTCCATAACTTATATAAATGCATAAGAACAATACAGCATTACAGAAAATGGCAAAACAGTGGGTATAAATAACAATAAAACATAAAATATGTACAAAAAAATACTAATCATACAAGTGTATACCATAACAAGTATGTGGAGACTATCATATTTATATAACCTAATGTAAACATCATATACATTTATATAATTATTTTATAATTGATCAATTTATATTTTGAATTATATTTAAATTATACCATTGAAATAGAATTGAACATAACAGATTTATGTAATTATAAATATTCTTGTTTTTCATTCATAGATATTGTGATTTATGTACTCATTGTGATAGTAAGGTAAACAATTATTATTAACAGGCTTTTGTAGACATTTCTGACAAAGAAATGTAATAATAATGTTATGCACCATTTTAATCCTTTCAGTGCTGAATTTCTACAATAGATTAGACGGTATATTTTACCTAACCATTGTCATTTTTAGGGATTTCAGGATAAAAATTGGACAAAGGGCTGCCATCTGCAAAGAGCCTGGTCAGCCAGCATGTGTTGTGTCAACTAACCAGTGGTGCTTTTCACAAAAATTCTTACGAAAAAAATCTTCGTAAGTCAAAAGCAACAAACATTAATACAGTGTAATACACTAATTTTTTGACTTATCAATTATAAATATTATACAAATTGTGGAGAATTGTGTATACCTTTTGAATAATTTATCATATCACAGTTATGCTTATTATCCCTCTGACTTTGAAGTGCTAATTATATGAAACTGACTTACGAAGATTTTTTTCTTAAGAATTTTTGTGAAAAGCACCACTGGCTCTTTGCTGGTGGCAAAGGCTTTTCATATTTGGCTCCGGCATTGTAAGGGTTAATCTTCACTATTGTTTGGCTGCAGCAAGAAGTTGACAAAAAATACATAAGATTGTTTGCATTCTAGAGATCATACTACTATATATTCTGTATCTATAACATGTACTTACCTGTTTTGGGGTATAGTGGAAGTTAGATAATGCATCTAATTTGATAAATAATGCTTGTAATGATTTCTTGATAGTTTCATGGTCTGGGTCCTTCTTTTCTTCCTCTTCTGTCTAGATAACAACAAAATCATTACAAAATTAGAATTCAAATGTATAATATGTATAACTTTAATTGACATTACCCTGGACCACCCTTTTCTAAATATTCATTATCCGATCACCTAAAAAAATTGGCTATACTAGGACAAACATAGTTGAATGTCTTTGGACACAAAAGATTACTTTGTTTTTATGTTTAAATATGTATGTAAGTTATATAGTCATAATTACTGACATGCTGTTGCAATAAACTGTAAACTGTTTAACAAACTAGCCACTTGTCCTAGGATGTGGTTATAGTAGCCTTTGCAATATGTGTGTATGTTTGAATTAGGACCCCAAATCTTACAATACACATATTGTTGAATTTCATTCATCAGTCAATAGGACATACATAAACACCACTAATATGAATATTAACTACAGTACTTCTGTACTCCCTTATCTATAAAATTAGAGTTAAACAGGCCTGCCATTGACCACACTTTTCTGAGCTCAAAAAAGTCCATTTTAGAACTGAAAGTACAATGTTTACTAATACACAAACAAGACAACAGATGGAATCAAAAGCCTGGAATCTGGCTCAGGCCTGAAAATACCAGGCCTGGTTAAATCAGTGGAGTTTATGTAAGCGCTTAAACAGATCAATAAAACTAAACAATACAATGTGAAAAATATTATAATACATTGAAAACATTATCTGGTGAAGTATGGCTAGACATGTCTCAATCTCCATAAACAGATATCCTGTAGAGCGTTGTCGTACAGGATCTCTAAGGTTCCCATGAAGGGTCACGTCAAGATGACCTTTATGTCGACCAATCAATGCGTAGCTTTCATCTAGACTAAACACTATTAATAGCATTTTGATTTCGTAATTTCTATTGTTAAACCAAGGTTTGTGAGCTAATTTAACAACAGTTTTATTCACAGTCTGCGATTGGACGGCTCATTTCAAATAGCATGACATAGACGATGTAAACAAGTTACTGAACATTACGATTTGGTCATGAATACTGTAATGAGAAGGTCACCTGAACATGACCCTAGTAAGAAAACGGTCAGATCTAAATTAGCGAGTAGGCAAGCGGAAAATTTTAGATCAGGTTTTAATCAAATTGGACATATCTAGGTCTACGCTTGAGCCTTCCAAACTACATGATAAAATTACAAAAACAGAGTAACAGAATGGTAAGAAAAACGACTGTTTTTAATAGCTTGTTGTTACCACATAAAGGATCAATGCAATACTAGTCTACACCTTTCTTTATTTACTTGTAGTTAAACTAGTTTAGAACTGAACCACTGATGTGTGAAAAACATTAGTTCTACACCTTTCACACTTGAAAATAGAGATTCTGTTCTTTAGTTGTAGCCATGACAACCAAAATATGTAAGCTTCCAGGAATTGGATTTTCTAGCACAATTTAACATACATGTACATGTGTAGAACGTTGTCTTATGAAACATTTGTGAAAACCTTAGACTTTCCTTTAGTCAGATAAGATAGATACCAAACCTTTGAAAAATTCAAAAATCTTGTAAAATAACTTGCCTGTAATAATAAGTCTGGCATATATGTACAGTGCCCACTAAAAGTTTGGAGACATTTTCACTTTGTAGGCCTACTGAATAGCTTTTTTCTAAAATTTGATAACTGTTTATAATGAAATCTAAAAAAGCTATGTTATGGAAAAAATTACAATAAGCATGGTTTTGGAGGCTTTATGATGTCAGATGCTGAATCTTACAAATGTGTTGCATTCATGAAATTTGTTTTTATTTTATCACAATACTACACTAGAATACAGTCAATTTGCGTTCGCTAGAAATCAGACGGAACCTGCAAAAAAGCTTGAAAGCATTTTCTAATTGAACATACTGTAGATCCGCCATTTTGTTTTCTGTGTAATTTTTCTACATAGTGATATTCACTTTCGTGGTGTCGTCTCGCATTGTTACTATAAATGATGTTATTTACACTTGTTTTGAGTTTGACAAATAACCTATTGTGCTATTTTACCTCATTTTATATGCTCATGATAAGTGTATTAAACATAAAATAAAATTATCCATTTGATTGATCTTGAGGATTTTTGGAAATGTGTTTACAATGTCTGCATTTTGACCTTTCTTAGTTTAAATAGAATACATGTATTTTTAAAAAATTATAAACACATTTTCGTTTAAACAATTTGTTTCTGCCATCGTCCTTGTAGTAAATATTACTTTATTTATCATACGTACATGATTTACAATTGTTTTGTGTAGAATAGTTATGTAATTTTAGTGGATTAAAAAAATTATTTTGATTTATCTTGCTTGTATCCAATCTTTGCTCCTCCTACTTTTTTGTCATCAATATTAAACAAGACTTGTATACAATTCTTTGCTTCTATATTTTCAAAGATTGATTTAATTTGAAAAGTTTTCAATATGATGGTCAATGACAGGTCAAACAAAAGGCTATTTATCGGATAATGATACCTGGCCAAGAAAGGTGCGAAAACTTTTAAAAATCCATATTTTGAGTCATCAAGTTATAGCATCTTTTTTAAAATGAACTTTAGAGTAAATACGAACGGGATCATGATATGAATTCGAGCGAACCTGTAATTATGAGGGAACGCGTTTTAAGCAAATGCAAATGAACGGTATATAAAAAAATGATTCTACAAAAACTATCAAAATTCAAGAATTGTAGTTGATTTCTTTTGTCTCCAAACTTTTGGTAGTTAGTGTATATTTGTAGGCATGATAGTTAAAAATCCAAGCACAAAGCTTACATAACAGTGTTGTTTATGAACACCAGTAACACAACAAGTAAATCTGTGAGCTAATGCTCACTAGTGATACCCCGCAAAAATCTAAAAACATGTGTCAAACAGGAAGTAAATGAGCAAGGAGCATGAAATCGCTTTACACCACATGGGACTATGGGATGAAGCAATATGCAAAGTATTAGACTGCTGCATGATATAGTTGCTGAGAAAACTGCGACGGAAATTTCGTAACGGACGCATGCACACACACACGCACGGACAAGGGTAAAACAGTATACCCCCCCCTTCTTAGAAGGGGGGGTATAATAAAAATTTACACAACACAACAAGGTTCCACATTTAAAGTCATCCGATTGCCCCTGACAACCTGAAATTTGGTCAAATTGGCAACCTACTTCAACAAATAAATGTGGAGCCTTACACAACAAGACATACCTGTTGTTGTTTGAGATATTCTTGTTCATAAATCTCTCCTAAACTCATTTTACTTTTTTCTTGATCCAATGTCACACGTTTTTTATACTCAAATGGGTTTTCTTTAGGTTTTACTTTGCGTTCAACATCATCCCAAGCCTAGTGAAAGACAAAACAGGGAATAATACAAGTTATTGTTAGAGACAATAGATAGCTTGACCAAATAGTAATTTGTATACCTACAGTAATCATAATCATTTTACGTGCCAAAATGTTGACAAATGTCAGGGCTCGAATTTAAGCTCGCATACTTGCAAAATGCAAGTGGATATTGAAAATTGCGAGTAACTTTTATTTTAACTCCCAAATTTTCGTGAGTTAAAATTGCCTCAAACATTTTACTGTTTAAACAGATAAGGCTCAAATCAGCATTGAAACGGCCAGATAGATCGATAGTTGGGATATTTTTGTCTATCCCACAATAACGCCCTTGATCTATCTTGTTAAATGTAGCACTATGTTGTTTTTATATTGCATATATGAATAGTTACTGTGTATGCTATCAAATTTTGAAGAAAAAAATGTGAGTGATAATTTTCATTTTGTGAGTTGAAATAAAATCAACTCGCAAAAATTTGCGAGTCCAATTTTTTTTGTTAAATTCAAGCCCTGCAAATGTAGTTAAATCATATTAAAATATACCATGTACTCTATCTTTCAATACAAACAAACCAACAGCATATAATATATTCATAAAATCTAGCATGAGCAGTCCACATACAAACTGATCATTTATTCAAGGTTCTTAAATTTGTTTTGTTTCCAGGACAGGCCAAGATATCTAGACCCATGCTTTAAACCAAGTATATGGTCCACATCCTCACATCTGAATGATAACTGCCCTCCTTGGTATAAAAGTAGGCAAGAGAATAGAAAATATTTCATTCACCTAACTCCACAAAGGTATCTAATATAAACCAAAATTTGAAACTAATAATTTATTTATTTATTTTGTTGGGTTTAATACCGTAGCAACACATTGCATAGGTCATATAACGGCGTCCAGCACACCTAACATAGCTTTCCTGGACCCTTGTCTATAACCAATACTCACCTACCCTTCCACAAGGCCGGCAACTTCTCCATATACCTTATTAGCGGAGGAAAATTGACATAATTGTCAAATTTTCATAGAAGGGTATAACCTACCCAGGTGGGATTTGAACCCGTTACCCCCTCGGGACACTAGATTCGAAATCCTGGTGCGCAACCAAATGCACTACCGACCTGGGTTAACTAATAATTTGTACACTACAGTGACACAAAAGGGTTTAGGAATATATTCATCAAAAAATAGCAGAGGAAAGCAAACCTTGTCTTTTATACGTTGTCTGATTAAATCTTCTAAAGTTTTCGTAGTTTCTTCAGTAATTTCGGGAGCTGAAACATAACACAAAGACTTGTGAGAGGATAAATACATGACAATTAAGAAACAAGAACTTGAGCCGTCATCGATTCTAACGATATCGCTGTATCGTCGCCATTTATTTTCCATTCAATAATTGATTTGCAATTTGAAATATCGATAATAAAGCCTATATAGGTAAATAAATATAAGTCACTATTAAGGGTCAAATTTGACATTGTGAAAAGAACCTTCTATCGTAAGTAGAAACAAGTGCGCTGCCATGATATGAACTGATAGGTCTTAAACATTGAGAGCACCCCCATTGAGGAAATAGCTCTAATCCACAAAAGGTATAACATTCATGACAAATATACATCTATTATGACTTTATGACCTCGGATTTTATCATAGAAGTCCTATGTAAAGATAACAAAGTATTTCATCTAATATCTTTCTTGTTAAAGAAGTGGTGAAATTTAGATAGGTCTTTACATTTAAAATACATAGCTTGAATTTCAAACAAATTAAATGATTTACTAAAAAGTTATCTAAGTTTAATTTTGGCAACCTGACATTGAAAAGTAGGGATAAAATCCGATTAACCCAAATAATTGGACCATACCTATTTGAAGAGTATACAAGGGGAAGTAACTGACTGAGGTGCCTTACTACTTACGTAATCTAGTTGCTTGATCAAACTGTAATCTTTCCTGTAACAAACTATTTTCTGGTCTTTTACCACCATCAGTTTCACCAGACATTTGCCAGGGTTTTTGTGTTATCATTTCTTCCTCTATAGCAGCCATCTTCTTTTTTAACTGATGTAAAAAATGTTAAATTTCCGTAAACAGATATCCTATTGACTACAGTTTTATAGGATCTCTAAGGGCCCCTCAAAGGGTCAAGTCAAGATAACCTTTGTGTCTACTTATCAATGCATTACTTTTCTATAGACAAAATACTATTAATTATAATAGCATCTTGATTTCATAATTTCTATCTTAAAACAGAGATTTGCAAGCTTATTTGACAGTGGAGTTATTCATACGCTGTGATTGGACTGCTCTTTTAAAAATGTGTGACATAGACAATGTAAACAAGTCACTAAACACAATGACTGTGTCATGAGTATCATAATGAAAAAAGGTCTCCTGAATGTGACCCTAATAACAAAACACCCTGATCTTTAATTGGCAATAGGTGAGTAGAGACTTTTAGATAGGATATTAATCAGATTGGTAGTATTTTAATTTGCATTATTATTCCACAGTTACAAGAGAGTCTCAAAATCACTATCAAACAATTTGAATTTGACAAAAAAACTGAGTTTAGGGCTATTTTCCAGTATTTTACTTTTAAAGAGGGACCAGAGACCATACGTTATATAAAACATTTGGAGAAATTTAATTCCAATTTAATTAACAGGGAATAGAAAAATCCAAAGTTACTTCAAAATTTAGAGAAATTGCATGATTTTCAAGAAATTTCAGAAGGAAATGTGGCCTTTAAATGGCCCCTTTTATACATAAAGTTAAAAGTTCTGCAATAGAATAGAATAGGGGATAAATGATACCTTTTCTTGTCTAATTTCAAATGATGATTTAACTTGTTTTTTACCACCTAATATATCCCCGACATCTTCACCTTCACTATCACTGTCAGCTAGTAAATCTTTACGTTTCATCTGTGATAACATCTTCAAACTACAATGAAAATTATCTCTATATTAGTATTGTTTTTTATATTCTTTATCTACAGCCTTTGTATTAATATTTTCCACATGTATGTAGCACAGTTGGTAGTGCTATGGGATGTTGAATCTAGTTTCCTGAAGCAGGTACTGGTTCAAATCCCACCTGGGGCAGTTATACTCTTCCATTAAAATTTGACAATAATGTTAATTTTCCTCCATAAATAAGGTGTGTAGAGAAGTTTCAAGTCTTGTGGAAAGATAGATAAGTACTAGCACCTCTGGTTATAGACAAGGGCCCAAGGAAGCTAAATAAGGTACACTGACTGCTGTAAAATGATGTGTTTACATTTGGGATGACAGGGATGAACCCAGTAAAAATAGTATTGATAATTAGGTCAACAGTATTAATTCAAGTAAGTACAATCCATTGGTTTACAGTAGAACATACTTATAATTATAGTTAATGCTAAAAGCTTCAGAACAAACTCCTTAATTTTTTCTAATTATCAATTTTGTAGACTATGGTAATTAAATTTGAAACTTCTTTTATCCTCCAGACCATGGGAATTCCGTATATTTCAATCGTCTCTTACTCTCCTGGCCCTGGATAACTTGGTATACATTGTCAATATAAAAAAAAACTTAAGCTGACATTGATTCCCAACATATCCATGAATCGTCAATATTTTTTCCCAATCAATATGCATTTTAAAATATGATTATCTATAGTAAAGCCTATGTAGGTAAATTAGCAAAATTGTTAAAATTTGAGAGAGGGACCTTCTATCATGAACTGAAACAGGTGCACTGTCATAATATGAACAGATAAGTCTAAAACATTGACAAAATAGCCTACAATAGCCCAATATTCCACAGATAGTACATTGTTGAATTTCTTTCATGACAAATATACTCTATTATGAGGTTACGAAAACAAAAAATGAATCTGTATAGTGCAACAGCGAATATTTCAATATACATTTATGTATCTTCAATAATTATTTCTCAATATATTGATAACTCGATACGCTTCGAGCCAACTCAATGACAGCTCTAAAAAAAAACAGAATAAAGTACACATACTCAGAACTTTCACCAGGTTCAACATTGTCATCTAAATCAACATCCTCATTATATTCATCATCATTTTCTTCACCATCATCGTCAACATTGTAGTCATTGTTTTCATCATTACCATCACCATCATCATCATCATCCTCAGGGGGGTCAAAAAAGTCTTCATAATGACAATCCTGAAATTGTAAAAGTGCTCTCATACAAATTATACAAGGACATATAGGAATTTATGTTAACAGAAGGGTGTAGTTTTATTGGAGATTGGCTTAAGAAAGGTTTATTGATAAATACATGTACATAATGTTGTATGGCAGGCATATTTTATGAACACTGTAAAAACCTGGTTGTCAGAAAATCGACCATTACAAAGTATCATTAAAAATTTTGCAAGGTTCTCAAACCTTATGACGAACTTGATCAGGATTGGTGAAGATCAGATAAATAAAAATAAATAGCTGACATTACAGCCATCTCCATGCCAAATCCCACCATTTTGGTGTAAACATGAAGATGCTACAATATAAAAAGAAAATTAAATTGTCTAAATAAAATTAATGGAAAAGCTAACAAGACATGAATGGCAGATTGAGAATTTAAGATTTCAAGAATGTTTCCTTCAAACAACAAATAACTATCATTTCTTTATGATGTCAAATGTAAAGCAGAAGTATAACTTTAAGTAGTATGTAAATGACACATTAGTTGTCCTTGACAACCATAAATTAATTATAACGGCTGAAATTCTCAAGACAATATAAATATATTCATTAAATACATACATCATCTCCAGAATCGACTTCAGCAAACAAATCAATATCATCTTCACCATCATCATCATCGTCATCATCATCATCATCTAAATTACGATTATCTTTGAGAGCCTGCTCTCTCTTTAATTTTCTTTCTTCTTTCCTGTCCTCATCATCTAAGAATTCTTCTAACTGTGAAAGCTTGAAAAATTTATCGTCAACTATACTTTTTGACTTATTAGTAGATTTTTTCAATATTGATTGAGTCTTTTTACTCATTTTTTTATTACTCTTACTACCGACATTATCATCACTTTTCTCAGAGTCTTCAAAAGTAACAGATTTTTTATTTTTCTGCTTTTTCTCATCATCACTAACATCAGCATTAAACATTTCTTCATCCAAATCATCATCATCACCATCACCTTGACCAAGTGGTCCAAAATCAAAATTTAAGTCTTCATCAGAATCTCCAGTAAAGTCGAAAAATTTGTCATCAATTTCATCTTGATCAAGAGACTTATTATACCGACTCTCTATAGCTGATAATTCCTTGTCCAATTCTAAGTCATTATCATCTTTAAATGATACTTTACTTTTATCAGACTTCTTTTTATTTTTACTTTTTTTACTTTTCTTATCACCACTCTCTAAAACATTACTTTTATCACTGGTCTTTAGTTTTGATGTCTTATTAACTGCACTAACTGTTGCAGAAGTTGATGCTACAGGTCTGAATGTTAATGACGACTTTTTAGAAATAATTGTAGAACTTGTACCCAATAAAGAAGCAATATTTGAATCATTTTCGAGTTCAAGTTGCTGCCATATTTGTTCTTCATCAAATCCTGCCACTATTAACTCAGGTAGACTGTCTATAGATTTCTTATCACTAACAAAACTTTTAGATATGTCAAACAAATTCTTCAGAACTTTGGTTAATTTTGTATCTCTAGACTTCTCAGAACTGAAATGAAAAGAATGAGAGCTTACTGACATATTGATTTAAGTTTACATTAAGACACTAAGGCAAATAAGGATCATGCCCAAAGACTATTCACCCTCTAGACTATTTGTCCCAGTTCCAATCATCCTTGGACAATCTATCCCTAAATTGGGGACAGATCGTTCAAGGACACATATGCCTCGGGACAGATCTACTGAAATTCCAACTAACTAACATGAAATACTGGATTAAAATATATTGGTGATGCTATTTTTCTACCATAATTACAGCAAGCAAACAAATTACTACAAACATTGTTATAATTAGTGATTAATCTGCCTCTAACTTTGTAACATGTTACAACTTTCAGTTTAAGAATATCATGACTGAATAAGTTAAACTAACACCATTTTTGAATCAGTAGTAGATGCTGCAATCTTTGTTTCCAAATACAAGTTATCTATGTCAGGATAAAAAATCTTCCAAGGTCGAAGATGGCCTACCTAAACAGCAATTTTAGCTAACAAAGTGAACTCAAACCCATTCAAAAAGTCAATCAATATAGAAAAAGTTTCAATTTCTAAGTTTGTTTTAAGCTAATTTTTATTGGATTTTCACGGTTACAGAGATCTATGAGTTACTTTTGTGAACTCTATTTTGGTCAGCCACATCGTGTTGGCCTACGTTTTGTCCTGTTTGACGTAACGTGACTTTCTTAATTGACTTTTCATTTATAAATTTCTAAACACTATCAAACAACTAACTATTTCTCTCCTAAATTATAAATAAGACCAAGTTTTTTAAAATTGGTCCCAAAACAATAGGCATCTGTTGAATGAGATATATCATTTCTATGGTGGTTTCTGAGGTGAAGAAATACCCTACCTTTACTTTATACATGTGTTTAAAAAAATTTGTGGGGAGGCCAGCAGCCTGCAATTGGATGAACACCTTATTATAAAAGTACAGTTTAGTCGCCAATAACGGATCGTCACCAGTAGCGGATCAAAGTCTTTAATTTTATTCTGTACAATTATTATAGATATAAAGTATATAAATTAAATATTACTGATGATTAAAGCCATCATTTGCAGAAATAAACACACTTTGTTTACTTTAGTTAATGACCTATTTACTCTCCCATGATGCTTTGGAAATAAGCAGGTACCTAATGTGAACCCAATTGACCTTACGCCAGAATACCTATGCTCCGCCCACCGATACACGTGGTACATTGTCCGACATTATCAGGGATTAATCTATGTCCCTAACCATTATCTATGTTTTGAAAGTAACAGGTTCAAATGCATGCTATTTACTTACTTGTTATCCGATTTCGATAAACTTAATATTTTTGAAAAGGGCATTGTCTCATCTATCAAATGATACATTATTTATGAATATTCATTCATAAATATTCAAATTAAATGTGAGTCCATTTGCTCCAACAAAAAATATATGCACAAAGAATGAGCAAGTTGAAAGAATACACTTAAATTTGAACGCTGGTAATAGTCGTTTGGATGTACGGATTTTAAACAGTAAAACATGCAAAAAATATTACATTACGTTAGCAATCAAATGATGTAGAGTTAATTAAAATATGTCGAGAAATAAAAAAGTTAAGGGGTGGGTATTAGGGGCTATCTAGACGGAGTTGTGTTCAAATACATGCATATCATTTACGAGATATCATATTTCCTAAAGATTAATTTGTCTGAAAATGGCATTGTCATAACTTTCAAATGATTCCCTTTTTTATAATATTCATTGATACATATTAAAAATAAAGGTAGGTTCATTTGCTCCAACAAAAAAACATATGCGCAAAAATTATCAAAAGAACGCATCTCACATTGAACGTTTGTAGAAATCCTTTATAAATCAGAAAACTGTTGGATACACACGAAAACAACTTTATATACATGTAATCCTAATGGTGTATAGGTGATAAAATATGCTGAGAAATAAAAAGTTAAGGGGTGGGACCCGTGGGTCCATAGATCTTTGTGGTACATTTTGGGGGTAAACATGCATGAAAAATGTAATTTTCAACCTGATTTATTACATACTTGTATTTATTGTCGTCAGATTATTATGTAGTTTATACTTTTATCTCAGTATTTATAGACCCCATGTGTACATATTTTGACTATTCTAATTTGTTTTATTGAGTTTAATTTGTAACTTTCACTGAGAACCCTATATAACTGTACATAGGGTCCATGCTAACATATAACAAATTCGATGTCCGTCAAGACCAGATGTCGGACAAAATGGCGGCCGATAAGCCGCTTATCTTAGATAAGCATCAGGGTATCAAATGCTGGACGCTGATTGGCTAATAGGAGCTGTCAATCAAATTCTGGCGTAAGGTCAATTAAAGCCTCGATGTGAAACAGTAAATTGAGGAACGTCATTCTGCGCTAATTCAACTTAATAATCACCGAGATGCATCAACAACTGGAATTGGTACCACTCCAAGAGCGGAGACGTCAACAGAGGCTGACATTCCTTTAAAAGGTGGTGAACGGGCACATGCGGGACATTAATTAATCATGAACACTACCTTAAGCCTTTAAGGCCTAAACGTACAGTAAGGGCTAAACAATTGAACATTTCATACGCGGAAAACCCGAGCGGGGCCAAATCCCGCGAGGGCTTTGAGCGCTTTTAGACAACGTGTATGACGTACGTTAATTCTTTAAAATTGAAAAAAAAACCGAAAAAATTAATGAAAAGTATATAGTCCTATGAGTTTGAAAAACGTCTCCAGTATATGGGGGCCGCCATTTTCATCAATTTTATTAGACGCTTAATCAAACATCTGCTAATCAAGATTAAAGACGCTCTATAGAAAATTGCACTACAAGCGTTCAACGATTCGGATCAATAAATGAAGCAACTGGCGGCTTTTCATTGGATAAAAATATTGGCAGCTTACTTGTGGCCTTTTCCGCTTACAAAATAATTTCAAATGTGCTTTTTTACAATGCTTATTCCAAGATAACAATCCAAAATATATTTGGTCGTTTTATTCGTTCGTTTCCTCATTAAAGTATTTTTATGACTTTTTACATTGGAAATACTTACCAACGCACCGTTCGTGACGTCGCTAAGAGACGTTCATGATAAAACCGGCACGTTTCCGTAACTTAACGTTACGGAAAGAGGAAAACATTTCTATCTTCATAAAATAAAATGAATGTTTTATCGAGGCTTTTTTATCTTCATCTTTATTCATAAGATAAATAAATATGTACAATACATTTCTTTCAGAATTGAAATATGATTCCGACATAAAAGAATGAAATGTTGTCTGATTTTTCTGAATGCAATAAATTACACAGTTATCTCCCCTAGCTTATCTAATTAATAGGCCCTCAAACAAAATAAATCCTTCACAGCGCCGAATTTCTTTTCTTTATTTTATTTTGCCAAAGTAACAATCTTATTTTATTATTTTTAAGTAATACATGTAAGTCTGTTTTCCGCGCCATAGGTAGCACCTAAGTTCATATTACATGATAACATTATTGAAAATTCTGTAAACAACAACAGGCAGTGTTATCAACCACTATTTGCAAAAAACTGTTAATTCTAAAAATTCATTCTTTGTATTGAATTTGAAAAAACTGTGCCAGAGTGAAACAAATTAAGCGACGATATTGTTAACTCTTAGTCAATAGAACAGTTTAAAAACTACATCTCGGTTACAAGTGTTTAATGCGCACCTCCCCTGTCGAGTTAAAGCTAGATTTGGTCATTATCCACATTACCCTTCAGATTCAGAGTGATCCGTTACTGGCAACTCAACAGTAGGAATGTGAAATGCAGGGTTTACGTATCTCAATCATATTTCCAATAGTAAAAAAACACAAACAATCAGTCATTACACTGATTAAGATATGCTGTCAAATGAAAACGAACTGTTTCAATAGTCATGCGTTGGTTTAAGTTTTACAGAGTCGCGAAAATATATGACAAATGACAAAATAAAGACATGACAGCGTTATGAGAGACAGATAAAATGAAAATACATTCGTAAATAAGAAGAAAATTTATCATTGTTGAGTACTAACGATAGAAAATCCCCTGGATTCGTAGTTAGTTCGTCAATGACAGAAATAGACGACTTAATACTCGTGCTCTTGGTCGGCGCCATTTTTATGACTGGTTCTCAACAATCGATCAATTGTGTACTTCGGGGCGAAATTCATCGTGCTCCCGACAAATCTTAGACTGAGCTACATTTGTTTGAGAGTAAGCATAAAGATATCGAAGAAAAAACGTAATCCAGTCCGTGAATGGAGAAAACACGTGTTTGATGTAAACATGAAGAGGAAAGCAGTAGAAGAGATGCCTGCTAGTGACGACGTAAGCGATAACACATTGTTTTATTTGTATTATCAACAACGAGTAGTTGTAGTGTGATCGTAATGTTTATTATAGTTTGATTATTATATATAGAAAAGCACGATGGGCTGCTTTATCATTCGCCCCCATAATATTCGCCCTTGATTTTCTTTTTGACAGTTCACCAACTCACCTGAACCAGTATTGGCAGTAATCAAATTCGTTAATCATGTGTGCAGAATCTGTGAGTCTGACATCAATTTTTACAGGTTCATCAAGTTAAGAGAGCATGTGCTAGAAACAGTTTTCCCTCAGAAAATTGATTAGAGTACGGTTCAAGCGTTTATTTATCTTAAATTCAAGTAAGAGGTCTCCGTGGACATCATTTGAAATATACCAAAAGGAGGTGTCAACACAATACTAAATTAAACTCATTTAGCCAAAGATGTGTTAATTCATAGAACTCTAGCGGAACAAACTGTATATGCAAAATCTGTTAATCAATTCAAACCGTTGCTAAGTAATGAATCTTGGAATCATAAGAAATTTACACCAAGCTGTTAATAAGTTAAAATATTAAGATGTGCACTATAAACTCTTAGACAGGCTTTATGTTAGAGATTGAGAAACCTTTATGAAGAATTAACTAGAGGGGCCACGGTAGCATTATGCTAATTTTACAGCCCAAATATTTAAGGTATTCAAGGTATAAGGTATTGATTGGGGAAAACTAACAGTAACAGACCTGTCGTTTTCAGCCAAGGAATTCTTTCTTCAGTAGTATCTCCTTTAATACTCCCTTTTGCTGGAAGACTCAAACCATGAACATCTTTAAAGCATTCTCCAGCACATTAGTAGGTAAAGAGAATCACTGTTTTTATTTTTTATTTTTTTAACTTTTGCCTACAGTGCGCATAAAATATAAAGATTGATGAATTCATTTTTTCTGGTATTATTTTCCTAATAAAGTATTACATGAATTCTTTCAGGGTTCAGACAAGAATGAAGCCTCTGATGTGGAATCAGAAGGCGGTGAATCTTCAAGCTTGTCTGATGAAGAAACATTGGAAGTGGAGGAAAATGCAGAAAAGGAAACAAGGTTTCCTCACAGAGGTAGTAAACGTAGTCAGCCTGACAGTGGTGAACCAGTTAATAAAATAGCTAAGATGAGTAAAACTGATCTTTATAAACCACCAACAAATGAAGAAATGAATCATTTAAAAGAAACAGAAAATTTATTCCATTCTTCATTGTTTAGATTACAGGTTTGTTTATTTAATTTTAAAGCTCTTTAAATGTTCCATGTACAATTTTATTATACTTTGTTGTCTAGTTTTGCTCGTTTGGATGATGATTATAATGTTATGTTCTTTTTATACATTTGTCTTTGATCATTTTCTGATAAACACTAAAATTATACCCTTATATTGAGTTACAGATAGAAATCTTCCTAGAAAACTAAGAAGGGGATAATTAAGGGGATGTTATGAACTTAATTGCAACCATTCACTATAAAAGCTAACTGTATTATTTTTATGTTCAGATAGATTTATCTTGACAGTACATACACAAAACACACTGGCCGTATTTGACAAACGTATCTTTGATTAATATTAAGTTCTGTTAAAAATGTGTTTCTTCTTGCAAGTCTAATGCTCAACCAATTGAGCTTAATGGGCTAATCAATGTTGCAAACTGTTGATTTAGCCATAGGGCTATTAAAAATTAATTCTGGCTTCAATGTGAGAATTATTTATTTTATATAGTTGTGCTTATGTGCTAGTTGATGTCCTTTACTTTTTAACATAGGTAACTGTGCTGTGCTCAAGAAATTTTGAGGCAATGTATGTCATTGACCAATGAAACCAAATATAACATAAAAAGCAATGTCTTGTTTCTGTTGTAGTACTTAGCTAGATAACTAGTAATACAGTATTTTTTTCACCCTTAGGGGAAAGGTGGCAGGGCCCTTTTACAGAGGAAAATAACGACAAAAAATGAAAATAGGGGAAGTTTTCAATACTCATTGTTTCTTTAGTTTTGATGTACATAGTTCAAATTAAACTTTAAATTCAACAAAATTTACATGATTCTAGTTATTCTGGTTACCAAGTGCTTTTTGGAAAACGAAAAAATGCTTTCAGAAAATTGATACACTTACATTTTTAGCTCAGGGGAATTTTTCTACAGACAAGGGGAAAAATATATACTTTTTTGGGAGGGGAATGGGGTCAAATTTCGGCCACAAAATGGCTTGAAAAAAACCCACTGTAATAGACAACTACAGAGTTCTTAATTAACTAATTTCTTCCTGTTATAGATCACAGAGCTACTATCGGAAGTTAAATTAAAAGATAAAAGAAAACTAGATATAGAAACTGCTGTGTCAACTGTGAAAGATGTTATCATGAAAATAAAACAGGGAGATAAATATGAGGTATTTATTTAACCCGTAGTTTATATAATTTGTATGTACATTTGTTTTAATGGTAGGAGAAACCATGCTTGACAGGTAATTTAAGAATCATATCTAATCGATAAATGCTACAATTCTGATTTTTCACTGTCCTACCTCTGATTCTAAATCACGTAGGGCAGTTGTCAGTCACAGACAGTTGTATGTGCTTAGTAACTGGTTAACAGTTAATCCAAAGATATAGGCTTTATGTGTAGGTTAACTTACTGCAATGATTTGACCTACACAGTGTGTTGCTACAGCATCATGAATTCCAACCAAAAAAAGAATTGATATTCTCTTAGGAGAAATGTGACCACTAGTGTATTGATATGCCAAAAAGATGATTTAACTAGAGCTGCACATATAGGTATTGTTGGCTCTTAGTTGAGAAGGTTAAGTAAATACAAGTAACTTTGTCCATGAAGCTAGTTAAGTTCTCACAATCTGTAAATAGCTGCACAAATGTTGTTTTAATATGGGTAAAGTAGTTAAGTATGAATCGACTGACAAACATACATTGTATTCTACTTAAACAGTTAACAACGTTTCTTACTCCACACTTATTTTAGGGTAATATTTCTATGTTGCACTGATGTATTAAAAATCATAATTTAATATTTACTGCCTGTTTTATTTAATGAGTTGACAACGATTGTAAATATATTTGAATGTACATCATGCATTTCTAACAGATTTCATGTCATGGGGTAATGTCTGCAACTTCAAATTTTAATTTGCAGTTGTGTCTACTTGTGCCAACGGCACACACTATCTTATTATGACATCCTCACCATAACTATAATAGCTTCTGGCTTTAAAAAAAAAGTGTTATTGGAAGGTACATATACTAACCGACTAGATATGTGTAGTTTTGTATTGCCTGGCAAAAAAACATGAAATGCACGTGCTTCATGAACTTATCAAACTATCTGTGTCACAATCAAATTTACACATTTTTTCTGTGTGGCTTAAAAGGTTTGAAAGTTTTCTATGTTTAAAGATAATGTGACTTAATATTAAGAATTTGTAGGTATAAAAAAATTGATGCATATTTTACTTGTAGCTACAAGATACATCCTGGTTAGATGAAAGTGGTATTAAAGTTCCATTTAGATTACAACCTACTAAAGTTAAAGGTAGTTTCCAGTTTATACCACCTACTGATATCAGAATTACTGGAAGTTTTCTGTCTGATACTTGTGTTAAACCTCATGTAACTGCTGACATTGTTGTAGTCATGCCTAAGGTATACTGATTTTTTACTATGTTTTTACATACTCTTTTCTATAGCTGTGGTCGTACAGTACAATACAGTACAATATCAAGTGTTTTTTTGTTTTATTTCAGAATAACCCATTGCTTTTTATGTGTAAATTTTCCATGCTTTATTCTCCAAATTGTGAAAAAAGTTGTGGGAGATTAATGCAAAAAAGTTTTTAAAAATGTATACTTTTTTTCTGAAATCAATGTTTTTCAACACTTGATTTTCATAAAAAGTACCTGCAGAAACACAGTTATGTTTATGAACCAGTACGAACAAAAAACAGACATCTAATGGTTGCTATTACTCTTCAAATTTTTTTTGCTTGAAATTTTTTAGACTATTTGTGATTTTTTTTTTGAGTTTGTTATTATAAAAAAAATCTGTTTTGAGAAGGCCTAATTTCGAATGTTGACCTTTATATAGGCCAAAAAAGGCACCAATGATAAGATAAATACAGTCGTTGATGAGATTGTAAAGAAAACTTGTATTTCATGACACGGATGCTATAATCAACAATGTTTGGTTTGGTACTTACACAGAAATTGCCATGAAATTTTTTTGTTAATAAAATTGATCATTTTAATTTCAGGAATGCATTGATCCTAAAGACTTCATGAATCAACGCTACCTTAGAAAAAGAGCTTTATATTTATGTTCCATAGCGGACAATTTTTCTAAAAGTGAACAATTTACCAATATCAAATTTAGCAACTTACATGGAAACTCTCTTAAGCCAGTATTGCTGGCCTCTGTGAAAGGTAAGTACTCATTTTCTTTATAACAGAGGTACACCGGTGAAGGTTTCAGAACTTGTCTTAGATTTTAAAGATTTCTGGGTCTTGTTTTAAATTCATTTCATGTGTGAAAATCACTTAACTCATGAAACTCAAGAATTCAGCAAATCAACTCAATGAACTGACGTTGAAATTAGGGTCTTTAGTCAGTTATTTCCCCTTGTATACTCTTCAAATAGGTAGGTCCAATTGGTTGGTTTACTCGGATTTTACCCTTACCTTTCAATGTCAATTTGCCAAAATTAATCCAAAATAACTTTTTTGTAAATCATTTAATTTGTTTGAAAATCAAGCTAAGTATTTTTAGGGTGAAGAACTCTTTAAATTTCACCACTTCTGTTAATATCTTCATTAACAAGAAAGAAATTAGATAAAATATTTTGTTATCCTAACATAGGACTTCAATGATAAAATCCGAGGATTCCAACTGTAAGGACCTACTTACCAATCAGATTGCTTCAGATTTTTTCAGGGAAAGATAACTGACTAAAGTCCCTAATTGTTGTCATCTTCTGTGATGCCTTGAATTGGTTATTGATGTTTATTGTTTAGACTATTTTTATAGATGGAAATATACTACATGTATTTATATGTGATATACAATGACATGAAAGCCTTGTGGTTGTTATTCATTTATATATTCTCACTTGACGTAATTCGGTCAATCAATGTGTTGTTTATTTAAGTTCCAGACTCACTGGTATTGGATTATTCATTAACAAACCTTAGTGAAGGGCACTAACAAAATAGATTCACCAATCCTACCTCATCCCTTTAAAGTTATCTGAATATAACCAAGAATAGCTTTAAAAACATGAAATGTTATCTGATGACTATTTAAGAATAAAATTGTAAACATAATGATGTTATGTCTGGAATCAAGCTCTGCATGTGGCTACTAGGGAGTGTTGCAATCCCATTTAAAATGTTGTATTATCATGTTTGTTTGAAGATTCTCTAGATTCATAGACACTATATGGCTGGTTATTTTTTTCTTTATTATGTACATTGCAGTCATATAATAATTTACAGTACTACCTCTCTTGAGCAACACCCTTTGGGAGAAACTAAAGTATGTTGCTGTTCAGAGGTTGTTGCTCTGCAGAGGTTTAATTCAATTAAAACTACTACAAAGCCTAACAAAGGGAAATATCAAATGCTGTTGTTCTGCAGAGGATTTGGTCTGTAGAGGGCAGATCTGCAGAGGTTGTACTGTATACATGATATCATTTAAGTTGAAAACATTTGATTTGTATAAGTAATACTAAGTCTAAATTATTATGTGCATATCATACCATTTCATGTTTACAATGAATTTATATGTTTTACAAAAACCATCTAGCATCTAAACATTATATTAATTCTCTATTTTTTCAGTGGAAGGTAGAAAGAATGTATCAGTTTGCATAAATGTTGTGCCAGAGGACGGAGTGTTTAAATTGTCTAGATTTCATATAAAAAAGAACAATATTAGAACACATTGGTATTCTGGACGTGATGACAGTAACATAGAACCAGAACAAGGTTAATATCTTCATTTTATCAAGGGGTGTTAAAATCCTAATGATGAGCACATTGCATGAGAAAATTTGTAGCTTTTTGTGTATACAAAGTATTTTGCATCATATTTGCTCGGAGATTGCAAAACCAAGATTAGGTCACAACAAGTTGATGATGTGTTCTACGGATTTTTCTAGAAAAAAATGGGGCGAGCAAGAGAAGAAGAAAAACTTAATTCAGTTGCTTTACATAGCGGTTTGACCAAATTTTTTATGAGTGAGCAAGCGAGCGAGGAAATAAAAATATTATTTTGTTGTAAAAACTGTCAAAATTAAGGTGCGAACGAATCCGTTGAACATATGATCAACTTGTTGTGGCTTTACTGGTATACCTGTATATTGTGACATTTCTACTCTACAAGCACATTTTATTCATAGTGATCTTGTGATCTCTATGTAAAACTTGTGGTTATTATTGCAAACAGTATTCTCTATGACATGTGAGACTGTTTGAAAATCAATAAATTTTTGTAAATGTGACATTCGACTTGAAAATTACTTGAAATAGTCTGATAATTCTTCCCTTCTAAATGTTTAGAGTTGAAAGTTCAGTACGTAGTACTGTGTACCCATGAAGCATAGATATATTTCATCTCAAGGATGGTGCTCTATTGCTGTGTATGAATATTTGTCATTTTACATACAGTACCAGCTAAAATTACCTTGTAAACTTGTGAAAAAAACTGTTTTTTCATGTATACAATTCAAATGTATTTCTGGTGTATTTACACATTCTGACTTAAAGAACTTGAAATAGATTGTAACATTTAAATGAAGCATAATGGAATTTTATCTAATTGTAAATGTTCTGCATTTACACTGATGTGAAGGAAATCAAGAATGCCACTGTGTATACTTGTATTAAACAATACAAAATGGACAATTTTCAGTTATTTTGATTGTCTTGCTGAGAATCAATGTTTTTCCAAATATTGAATGATTATTACATGTATTAATGAAAGACAGTGGTACTTTTCACAAAAATTCTTACGAAAAAATCTTCGTAAGTCAGTTTCATATAATTGGCACTTCAAAGCCAGACGAATAATAAACATAACTATGATATGATATTCAAAAGGTATACACAGTTCTACACAATTTGTATAATATTTAGAATTAATAAGCCAAAAAATGAGCGTATTATTAATGTTTCTTGCTTTTGACTTACAAGGATTTTTTTCGTAAGAATTTTTGTGAAAAGCACCACAGGTCAATTTCAGTAAAATCAGCCACTTAAAAACATGTCAATAGTATCCCTTCAATACCATCAGTTCATACTCCTTCAATTTTTATGAGATCTGTTTCTAATGAGATTTAAGCCCTTAGACTTAGCTCAGAATAACTCAAACCTTTCTCAATATATTCCATGTCAAACAAGGTACAGTAAAACTCGGATATAACATACTCGGTTATAACATACACTCGGTTACAACATACCATTTTTTCTGGCCCGTTTTTCATCCTGATATATAACATACTTAGTATGCTATATGGATATAACATACCTCGGTTATAACATACCTTATTTCTATGGCCCAGCGAGTATGTTATATCCAAGTTTTACTGTAGTTGTTTTAATGAACTTTGTCTATAATTGACAGAACCTTCAACCCCTTTCTACAACAGTTCTATCTTAGAAGATATGATTACAATGTTGACTATAAAACAAATGGAACAGATTGCATCTAGTTCTCAAGGTTTAAAGGATGGACTAATTTTACTGAAGATATGGCTGAAACAGCGAGGACTTGATATGGTAAGACTTTCATTCCTTTGTCAGTCTCACTTTTTTTAATGTGTGACATTTGATGTAACTTTTTTTTAATTGTTTATTACTTGCAAATAAGGAATACAGGCCTCCTAGTGAAACCTTTAAAACCTTTAAAAACCTTTAATTTGAGAGCAAACCTTTAAAACCTTTACATTTCCCCAGAAAACCTTTAAAACGCCAAAATAGCCTGTAATTCTCACTCAAAACCTTTATATTTACTCTGACTGGTTGCCGTGCTAGCTTAAAGCAAGTAATGGATTTTGTATCATTGATATAAATATGCAGAGAAAATAGGTATACACATTGAATAAGGTATGTATTATATTGCATAATTCAAACAGTATATAACATCAAAAAATGATTTTGGTATGACTGTGGGTTTAATAAAGAAATGAGAACTTCGATGAAAATAGCCTTTATTTACTCTTTATTTTTTCATATTTTACACTAAAAGGCCTTTATTTTCATACATTGGAGCCTTTTTAAAAACCTTTATTTTTGTTTTGGCCTGCTAGGAGGCCTAGGAATGCATACATAAAAATACAAGGGCCTGTATTATCAAGAGTCTTACGACTAATTTTAGTCGTAAATCCTTCTATCTTGTTTTGTTAAATTGTCGTAAGATTTTTAATGATATGCTACCCAGATGATCATATTCAATATGTTGTTACTTGATCATTATACTATATAGTTTTATATTTAATTTATCAAGACAGCCTTGTTTTTTATACGCCTGTTTGAAAATGGTCGTATTATGTTTTGGCGCTGGTCACCCGTCTGTCTTTCCGTCTGTGATGTTTTATGCCGGCAACTCCACCTTTACTACTTGACATATTTTCTTGAAACCCTTACTGATGATAAAAATTGATGTCTAGCTGTGCCTAAAGGGGACATAATTTAAATTTCATCATTTACTTTTTTACATATACTTATAAACAAATTCTTGTGTGGACAACTTCTCCATGACCTATGTTCTTGGAAGTCCCACTGATGACAGATATTGATGTCTAGTTGTGCATAAAGGGGACATAATTCAAATTTCATGATTTATTTTTGGATTAATTCCCTTTTATGTATACTTAAAAATGGGGAACAATTCAAATTCCATCATTTTCTTTTAAAATATTTCCTCTTTCTATTTATAGCGCTTTTGAACATATACTAGTATTCAATATGAAAAGAGTGCTGTACAAATGTGGTATATAATAATAATAATAATACTTTAAACTAATTCATGTGCAGACAACTCTTCCTTCATTACTTGGCTTAAATTCTTTTTACTTTCATTTTGAGTTGATCAATCTTTAGGCTAATTTTGCAAAGCACAGGGGTGCTCTTGTAATTTATTTATGTTATTATGTGACTACTTATAAAGGGCTCAAAGGTTCAATTCCTGGACAGGTCATGTTTTTATGGAGCTTGGTTATCAAGTATTTTCTGCAGGCATTCATTTCTACCACTGATTCTAAATTATGTAGGCAGTTGTCAGTCACTTATTGAAGTATGCACATAGTTGGTTAACAACTAAATCCAGACTTACCAGGAACAGTGAATAGGTTGTCGGCTATTAGGGCCAAAAATACTATCACCATAGTATTGCAATAGTCAAAGAACTATTTTGATACTATCACAATAGTTTTTATATTACAAAAAAACAACCGCATGATAATATTATGGTTGTCATTTTAAGTTTGATACCCGGTTTTTACCAATCAGTTATCAATATCATCGAGAATGTTGAGTCAAACTGCTTAAAGAAGTTTACTCAGTGAACAGTTTAATTTAACAGCTGTCAAATTATCATTATGCAAATATTGTTTCAGTCTATTTGAAGTGCTTATAGTAAAAATGTACTGGCTTCAACTTCATTTCTAAATTAAAAAAATATATTTTTCAAGAAAACTATTGCAAACAGTTGATAGTCAGTGAAACTATCACCATAATTATGGACTTGAAAAAGTTCTATCAACCTATTGCTATTGCAACGTAAACTATCACGATACAGTGATAAGTCGACCTATTGTTACATCACTAGTAGGTTGACTGACTGCCCTGATATATTCTAAACATATTTGTTGCTACAGCGTTTATCCCATCCAAATACATGTAAAGTAAATTATATATTTACAACACCCTAGTTAAAGTATAATATATTTCTATTATTTCAGGGTTATGGAGGATTTACATGTCATCTGATGACCATGTATATTATATATTTGTTATCTATACATAAACTTAATCCATTAATGAGTAGTTACCAAGTCTTCAGAAGTACTTTATTGAAACTTGGTAAGTAGTTGCTTTTATGCCTCAGTCCCATAAAATCGTGGCTCGTTGCGGACCCATATGTGCAGACAGTCTTAGGCCATGGGAAGCCTTGCATATTAAGATGACAGCACATGGTATAAAACAACACACCCGTAAGGAGCTGTTGCTGGAAGATATGCATGTTAAATCCATACTCAGCCACAATTTTGTTCAGTTATAGGGGAATTCATTAGTTATAAAACATAAGCTAGCCCAAAACATGAAATTTGTAAATTTTGCTAGTCTAAATAAATTTTCCCGTGCCCTGATTTTCAAGCTAATGGGTTAAGACAAATACTGATGGAATGTAATTTGTCGGTGCCATCATTAAGTCTGTTATAATTGTTAAGTGCCTAAAGTTTGACCCCAATCTGACCTTAATGCAAAAATTATTTATAACATTGAATACGAATGTAGTACTAATGCTTGATACCGATATCGGAGTATACAGATATCGGAACGTGCAAGTTGTCACACGGTACGGACGGTACACGCACGTTATACGAACACGGACTGCACGTTACACGATACACGAACACGATAGATAGCTTGATTTGCGGTAAAATACACGATTCCGAGTCTCGATACACGTTTAACACGATTGTTCGAAATCCTCGGCTTTTTTCGCCCAGAGAAAAACGTTTCAACGACGACACGTTTAACAATTAATGCGTCTCAAATGTAGATTGAAAACAAAAAATATTCTTCTGTTTCGTCGTAAATATGTAACTAAACAATATAAGTTTTGTTAAATTTATTGAAAATCGAGTTTACCTGCTCAAATTCTTAAAAACAAAATGTTACAAGTTGGCTTAAATCGAATTTAAATTCACGCACACGATTGTCAACTTCGAAATCACACGATAGACAAAGAAATAAAAATTTAAATATGTTACATTGGTTCATTACACAGTTAAGCTTGATTGTAAAATATAATAATGTATCCATAAATTTATTGAATATCGACATTTTAAGTAGAAATTAAGGTACACGATAGGCGGGCAGTCAATACACGATAGACAAAAAAGAACAAGATTGATAATATTTTGTATAAAAATTGAATTAGTACACGGTGTACAACAAAAATACTAACTGTATAATAAAGAATAGTATTACTGTCAAAATAATTTAATGTCATTCTTAGTAAGTTTGTTTTAATCGAATTAAAAACCACGAAAAGCCGATAAACTCACACGATTGATTAAAATACACGTTTAAAGTTTTTTTCCTTTGTTTTCTTCAAATCATTCATTGAGAAAAGATGTCATAATTGCATGTGTATATGTTTCAAAAGTTAAACACAGTCTTAGCTTGATTGTAAAAATATAAGCAAGTCATATAGTATAGATTATTTTATTGAATATCGACATTTTTAGTAGAAATAAAGGTACACGATCGGCGAGCAGTCATTACACGATAGACAAAGAAGAACACGATTGATATTTTTTTATCAAACAAATTATGTAAGTACTTGATGTATAACAAAAATACAAACTGCAGAATAAAGAATAACATTACTGTCAAAAATTGTTTATGTCATTCTTTGTAAGTTGGCTTTATTCAGATTTAAAACCACACACACGATAGCCGGCGAAACCCACACGATAGAAAAAGAAATACACGTTTCAAGTTTTTTCTCTGTTTTTATTTTCAAGCCATTCATGGTGAAAAATAATTTGAATTAGTATATTTTTTCAAAACACAGTCTACACGTGATTAAAAAAATATAAGCATGTCATATTGTATAATGGTCGCCTTTTTAGTAGTATGTATACTAGATATAAATGTTTACATGCAGTGCTTGCGTGAAGACGCGGTATTAAGACAGTACACACACCTCGTGTTACTATGATGACTTTTTAATTATATAGAGTCGTGATAAACGAGTTCTTGACCAAGTGAGATGTCAATTATAACAGTGTGTTTACTAAACGCTTTAGCCACTGACAAACAAAGAAAATGTTTGATGATTAAGATAAATGAAAGCATGTGTTTACATTTTAAATATAATAATATTATACCGATTATTTTAATTTAGTAACAACATTTCGGTTGGGCCGCAATTTAATTGACCGCAGATTGGTCCGGAATGAGCCGCAGTTTATCGACGTAGGGCATTTAAACAGGAATTTCCGGTTTAAACAAAGTCAACATTTATTCTAAACTCAACTTAATGAATCGCGGTTTTTCTTTTTGTTTACGGATGATGTTTAGTCGACAATGCATAAGTATTTAATACATTTATACGTATGGATTTGTCAATATCTCGGGCACACGATACACGGTAATAAAACGCAAAATCACAATATCTCGGACCGAGTTTTACCGTGTATTTACACGATGAGCGGTCTACACGTTACACAATTGAAATACACTGTGAATTATACACGCACACGGTATGAATGATACACGCACTATACACGCACGATACACGCAAATTTCGGAAACTTGCACGATCCGAGATCTGTATTGTCAAAGCTCAAATGTAATTATAAGACAGGGATTAATTTTTAAAATGAGTCTTAGGCCACAACAAATTGATCATTTGTTTTACGGATTTTTCTGAAAAAAAAATGGGGCGAGCGAGGAAATTTAAAAAAAAAAAAGTCTTTATTTGCTTGCTTTATATAGCGGTTTGACCAAATTTTTATGGGCGAGCGAGGAAATAAAAATATTTTTTTTGTAAAAACCGTCAAAATTAAGGTGCAAGCGAATCCATAGAACATAATTATGATCAATTTGTTGTTACCTTATGTGGTAAAATATAACACATATTCATACCTCTATTTACAATTTCTGTTAATCAATCAATCAAATTTTTAAATGTGTTACTTGCGTAAGTGTAGAAAAGGCGTGGTACTGATTTTTGTTGGGATATGTGTAGATAATTATTAGATGCAAATATGAAAGGTCAGATTGGGGTCAAACTTAAGGCACCATACATGTTGTGTTATTTCAGTGGAGTCTAACATGAGTGATTGTGGTTTGTCCTTATGTACTGAGAGAAGTGATGAAAACATGCCAACAATGGATGACTTCCATAACCAGTTTGATGTTGTATTTGTTGATACCACTGGATACTTTAATTATGGTTATAATTTACAAAAAACAGTATATCAGAGGGTAGGTTTAGTCTATCAAAGAGTTTGGTTTGGTTTACCTATTACTTTAGAAGTTTCAGTGCATTTATCATTTATAAGTTGTTTAATTTGGACTGTAATGATTATTTGTTTAATTAGTTTTGATTCAATTTTATTTTGGAATTGAATTTTTCTAGAGTAGATTTGTCTTTTTTTAAGAACAAAATGGTGATTTGTAAACTTTATATGCTTTATTTGAAAACTTATTTGCTTTAAAGTTACTCATTCACAGATTTCAATTTAAATATCATTTTTTTCTAAAACTATCAAAATTGTATGGCAATATTTTTGGAAGCAGGAAAGTAGTGTTCTGATAATGACAATTTTAGTGCAAACTGACAAACTACTACAAATGATGATGTTTTATGTTGTGAATATCTACCCTGTATGTCATGGTATAGACACTTTTAGTGCATTTTTGTGACTTTAATTGTTTATTTCTTGCAACATTTAGGTCAGGTTGTCTCAAAATGATAAGAATTAATCTTTTGACACAATTACAGACACTAAATGGTATTTTAAAATTATAGAAAAAATTAACCAAATCTGTGAACTAGTACATTTTAATACATGTGTCAATACTGACAATGTATTTTGTCTCTAGAAGTTTTTAACAAGAGGAAAAAAAGATAATATCGTTAACATTAACAGGTATTATAAATCAGCTCTAGACTGCATTTTCATACCCAAACCAGTTTGACCTCATAGTTTGGATGAAAGTGCATTAGCTGTGACCTACGATTGCAACTGCCATTGGCGTAGCTTCCTATAGGCACACAAGGCACGTGCCTTCACATTTTTTTGAAAATTCGAAAAAAATAAAAAGGCTAAAAATGCAATGAAAATCACTGTATGACTAAACTACAAGACTGACTTAGTGTTGTGATTTCGTTTAACATATAACAAAAATGCTAACAAAAGACCTGAAATACTCTAGAATGCAGCTACTGAGATGTAGAATTTTAAAAAAAAATCGGGGGAGCATGCCCCCTGGACCCTCTAGGTTACCTGTGCCTACACATTTATTTTGGGCAAGCTACGCCCCTGACTGCCTTTGTGTGAGTGAAGTTAGAAGTTAATATCAAAGTGGGTGGAGTTTTATACGAATGTTTTATTACTAAGTCTAATACATGTAGACTTTAAACCGACTTGAAGATCTCTCACTACACACTAGTATATCTCCCTGTTACATTGTTCAATTCTTAGTATGCTAATATTTATACCACCGCTTCGAAGAAGAGGGGGGTATACTGTTTTACCCTTGTCCGTGCGTGTGTGCGTCCGTCCGTCCGTTACAAAATTTCTGTCGCAGTTTTCTCAGCAACTATAACATGCAGCAGCCTAATACTTTGCATATTGCTTCATCCCATATAGGGCTGCGTACCTTGAGCCAAGTCGCGGTACGGTACGTACCTAGGTACGGCAGTTAAGGTTCACAATACGTACCTAGGTTCAATATGGTAATATTATTTATAATAAAGATTCTTTTGTATTATTGTGTTTAATAAATCAACTAGTAACCATAACAGTATTTTAATTTGCTAACAAGTTTATACAAACATCTTGTCTGTTCTTTGCCTATTTGAAATACTCATTAAACAACAAACTGAACATTTTCATAAAGTCATGCATACTAGCAGGTGTAGTTATCTTAACTGTTTGTCAATGATTACCACAATAATACAATAGTTTTGATAAATACAGTGTAGCTATGATAGCATCATAAGAATTTTTAATTGAATTCATAAATTACATGAATATGCAATATGCATATAATTTTACCATTACAATAATTATTGTCAATATCGACAAAAAACGTCAGTTGTTAGAAGATTTTTTTTTAACTTCGTGTGCCCGAAAACAGTGACTTTTGTTTGAATTTGTTGGTTCCTGAAGCATTTTTTGTTATATTAGGAAGAACAATTAATAAGCTTTTTACATTACTTATGTAAATTTTAAAATGTTTCAGTTTAATATGCGATAGCGTGGGTCGCGAAAATATATTACATTTAGACTATATCCATATGACCATAGGGATTCGTTTTTACGAAAAATATTACTAATTAAGACATAATTAGGTTGTAAAATGACGACAATGAAGTTTGTTTAGACAATTACTTTTGTTGAGTTTCAAAGTTCTGTTTATGATTTAATAAGATTCGCGTGTTGGGAGTTTTGGGCGTATGTGCCGAAAATTAGCGCGATTTTAAATTGTAAGCGTTAATCGTACAATTGCACGTCTTAAAAACACCAACGCATTTTAATCCATCAATATCAATACACAACATAACGCTTTTATTTCTTTCACGATTAGCAAACGACATTTTGATTACACTTGCATCGGTAAAATACGAAAATTCGTTGAAAAATAGTTTGTTTGGGGTTTTTTTCCAGAAAAATACGAACGGAAAAAAATAATACGAACGGAAAAAAGTAATGTTTGAATTTTCTAAAAATAAAATGATAAAATAACGGGAGTCATAGTTAATTTTACGTAAGTCTAAAAAATCTATTTCCTGCGATCGTCGATTGTGTATCTTTTCAAAACCTGCCTATATTTTAGCGTATAGAGTCAACAATTGAAAAACTAGGTCACACTTGTTTTAAAAATTATTTAAAGTAACAATTAAATTATAGAAGCGTCTATGATTACACGATGAGACATAGCAATTATGACATTGTATTATTAGGCTATCAAATATCGACAAACTGTGAAAAATGCCGACACATATATTAAATTGTTTACATCAGTTTCAATTCAAAATTACAAACACATGTTCGTCATCAAACAAAAGGTTAATGTACCCGGTGTACATGGCAGTTTGTTTGTTAATAATTTAGGATTACTACAGAAAATTAATATGATTTACACACATATACGAATGACTTAAAGTAAATGATTATCACGACTAATTTATTTAATTTGTGTTAATTTGATTAACTTGTGTTTGTCGTCGTCTTGACATGAGATTTTGATTTAAAATTCGTTCTTAATGACCAATAGGAATATATGTTAGACAATATTTAAAAAGACCGCGGTTCACTCGGATTTTTAGGTCACGGTACGGTACACTCGTACCGGCCACCTTCGGTTCGGGTTTCACGGTAGTTCGGTGAACCGTTGCAGCCCTAATCCCATAGTCCCATGTGGTGTAAAGCGATTTCATGCTCCTTGCTCATCTACTTCCTGTTTGTCGCATATTTTTAGATTTTTGCGGGGGTATCACTAGTGAGCATTAGCTCACAGATTTACTTGTTTTTTTTCAGGTTAAATATGAAGCTAAGTTGGCAATATCTATTCTTGATGATCCAAATATTGATAGTTTTGATAAACTATTTATGAAGAAAGTCAAGTTTACCAGTAAATTTGATCATATTTTTCAGTAAGTTAGAAAACTGTATTTCTTTAAAAAAGAATGAAACCTCATTACATTCACATTTTATAATAATTCTAAGGCATGTGAGTTTTCACTCTTTATATAATGTGACATTATCTTTATTTTGATGTTGAACATATTGAAACTATAAAACTTTTCATATTTACATGTGGAGTACAATTTTTAAATTCATATTTTTTACATTAACTATCTAATTGTGCTTTAATGTCTTATTTTTCTTTATTATGAAGTCACACATCACAACTTTGTGCATATTGATTCACAATGTTAAACCTAATATCAGGGTTTTACACTATAAATGTCTTGGAATTTTGTGGATCCTAAGAGCTAGCGAAGAATCCATGTGGTACTTAGATCAATCTCCGTAAACAGAGATCCTGTAGAGCGTTGTTGTACATTGTGATTTCGTAATTTCTATTTTTAGACCAAGGTTTGCATGCTAATTTAACAGCGGTATTATTCACAGTCTGCGATTGGACGGCTCATTTCAAATTGCGTGACATAGACGATGTAAACAAGTTACGTATCATAACAATTTTGTCATGAATATTATGATGAGAAAAGGTCACCTGAACGTGACCTTCGTTTGGAAAAAGCCAGATCTAAATTAGCGAATATGCGAGTGGAAAATTTTAGATCGGGTTTTAATCAGATTGTACTTAGATGGGAATACTTTTAGGATCCTGGAAAATAATGCCTGTTCTTATGAGAACTTTAGTTTTAAATGAATTGTTTATAAGAAATTTTAACTGCAAATTTGCAATTTTTTTAACTCCAAATTATGTCTTTTAATCAATGGAGAAATCCCTTACATTGAAAAGGAATCTCTTAATAACTGACTTCGGGATCTTGAAGATTCAAAACAGTGTCAAACATTGCTAGTATATTCACATGTAAAAGTTCCGTTTTGTAGTTTATCAATCTGATTAAAACCCGATCTAAAATTTTCCGCTCGCATACTCGCTAATTTAGATCTGGCCTTTTCCAAAAGAAGGTCACGTTCAGGTGACCTTTTCTCTTCATAATATTCATGACGAAATTGTTATGATACGTAACTTGTTTACATCGTCTACGTCACGCAATTTGAAATAAGCCACCCAATCGCAGACTGTGAATAATACCGCTGTTAAATTAGCATGAACTTTGGTCTAAAAATAGAAATTACGAAATCAAAATGTGATTAATAGTGTTTTCGTCTAGATGAAAGCTACGCATTGATTGGTCGACACAAAGTTCATCTCGACGTGACCTTGCATTGAGAAAGTAGAGATCCTGTACGACAACGTTCTACAGGATCTCTGTTTACGGAGATTGGTAGTTTATTTATATTCTCTATTATTTGACAGTATTGATTGTAAGGAAGACTATAATGATATAGTAAAGAAACTTGATATAACTGACAAGTTAATGGATTATGGTGGAGAGATCAATCATGCTTGTATCAAAATAATTGTTAGTAAATTAGAGACAGCTTTATCACAGCGTATAGATATGTTACAAGTCTTATGTCAGGATATTGAATCAGTAAGTTATTGTTGTTGTTTTTTGGTTTGGTTTTAACACTATAGTGACACATTTTATGGGTTAAATTTAGGGGTGTAACGGTTAACCAATATACTGGTTAATATTGCAATACGACTTCTGGCCATTTTTTAACCGGTTCATTTTTCTCTGAACCGGTTTTCTAGTAATGTTCCAAACTGATTGTTTTTATCAGAATCTGAAATTTAAATGTTTGAATAAATGTTAAAATGTTTTCGAAAATTATCAGAATCTGAAATTTAAATGTTTGAATAAATAGTTTCCGAAACGTGAAATATTTTTTGTTAAGTGAGAGAATATTTATCTTTGAAAGTCCATCCAAAACCTTTTTTTCTAACTTATTCAAACATTTGCATGATACATATAGATCCTTTAGAAATACAAATATCTTTGTACAATGTTGATCAAATTAAGACGATGCACATGCATTGATTCATGCTATGCATGTATGCACAAAAGAACAATATGTATTGCAATATATTGCTATATTGATAACATTATTACAAGATGATTAGTTCCCTACATAAATTAAAGTTTTCATTTAAAAATAATATGGCTTGTTTTCAGTGGTAATTATGTTAAAAATGTTCTTTCCAAAAATAGATCGCGGTCTGACAATTTCGGTTGTAATGAATATTTCAACTCGGTTTTCTAGTTGAGATCACAAATAACTGCGTACTCGGATACTTGCTGCTGCCCTATACTTATTACCCTTACAGTTTTCACACAATCTTCAACTATATATTTAATATTTAAATTTTAAATTTTAGTATATGTTAGTGAAAATTCAGTGTTAATTAGGCAGATTATTCTCGGACGTTTTCCTTCGTGATTAACGTATTAACCCTAGGTAGTCTGCTCTCAAACATGGCTTGGAGATTGCTGTGACTAAGATAGGCCTTTGGTCAGAAAATCTGTGTCAAGAAATAAAGGAAAGTCTAGCTTTGCTTGGTTTCGACATTTTATTCTTTGAAGTGGGTTATTCTTAGAATATTGATAATTGGAATATTGAAAAAGCTCTTATCTGAGGTCTGCCAATTTCATTCATGTAAATATTGATTTACACTGTAAGTTTTTGTAGAATAACAAAGCGTCCCTACCAAGTGTTGACATTTATATTCTGAAAATTATTGTCCAACATGTCGCATACAACAAAGCGTCCTTACGCAGTGTTGACATTTAAAATCTGAAAGTTATTTTCCAACATGCCGTATACAACCTTGAAATGTGTGCTTTTTACATTAGCATTAATTATAGTGTTGATGTTTTTGTATTTCAGTGGAACATTACTCATAGTACAAAGAAATCAAGCAAACTGACAATTGGTTTGATGTTGAATTCAGAATATGCCTTCAAAATACTCGATAGAGGCCCATCTGCTGATAGCCTTGAGGTGGAAGTCATTTTTAATTAAATTCTTTATTATGCTATTTTATCCATATTTCTAACTATCGGATTAAAACCTGATCTAAAAAATTTTCGCTCGCATACTCGCTAATTTAGATCTGGCCTTTTCCAAACGAAGGTCACGTTCAGGTGACCTTTTCTCATCATAATATTCATGACGAAATTGTTATGATACGTAACTTGTTTACATCGTCTACGTCACGCAATTTGAAATAAGCCACCCAATCGCAGACTGTGAATAATACCGCTGTTAAATTAGCATGAACTTTGGTCTAAAAATAGAAATTACGAAATCAAAATGTGATTAATAGTGTTTTCGTCTAGATGAAAGCTACGCATTGATTGGTCGACACAAAGTTCATCTCGACGTGACCTTGCATTGAGAAAGTAGAGATCCTGTACGACAACGTTCTACAGGATCTCTGTTTATGGAGATTGTATTTCTAATGGTGTAAATTTTCCTATGTTTGTTTTGTTTTACATTCATAATCAATAATTGTGTCCTTGAATCTTTGAAAAAAAAAGTCAAACCTGCTGTCCATAGACTGCTCTTAGGCTGCTACAAATTGATCACTTGTTTATCGAATTTCCTGCAACTTCAATGAATATAGGCCACAACAAGTTGATCATTTGTTCTACGGATTTTTCTGAAAAAAAATGGGGCGAGCGATCGAAGAATTTTTTTTAAAAAAAGTCTTTATTCACTTGCTTTATATAGCGGTTTGACCAAATTTTTATGGGCGAGCGAGGAAATAAAAATATTTTTTTGTAAAAACCGTCAAAATTAAGGTGCGAGCGAATCCATAGAACATATGATCAATTTGTTGTTGCCTAAAGGAAAGAACAAAATTTAGCTTGCCCTAATTTTTTTTTTTGGCAAAATCTGTTGAACTCATGATCAATTTGTTGTGGCCTTAATGAAATATGGTCGTATTGAAAATTTATCAACTCTATAGCTACAAGTAACATTACCCTCCCTTGAATATTTTAGACTTCTATGTCCAGAGGATGACTCAGACTATAAGCTTTAAACACAGCTCCAATCTCAGCTTCAAACTTAGTTCAAAGCTCAGACTTTCAGCTTTAAACTCAATTCTTAGTTTCAGGAATCAGTATGATATCTATTTCTTTATTATACCCCCGCTTCGAAGAAGAGGGGGGTATACTGTTTTACCCTTGTCCGTGCGTCCGTGCGATCGTCCGTCCGTTACAAAATTTCCGTCGCAGTTTTCTCAGCAACTATAACATGCAGCAGCCTAATACTTTGCATATTGCTTCATACCATAGTCCCATGTGGTGTAAAGCGATTTCATGCTCCTTGCTCATCTACTTCCTGTTTGTCGCATATTTTTAGATTGTTGCAGGGGTATCACTAGTGAGCATTAGCTCACAGATTTACTTGTTATATTTGTTCCAGGCCTCAGAATTTAGAAATTTTTGGGGCAGTAAATCGGAGATACGTAGATTTCAAGATGGTGGAATTTGTGAGGCTGTTCTATGGCAAGATAAGTCATCATATGCTTTAAAACAAGGTGTTTGTGAAGCAATTGTTAAATATGCTTTACATAGGTGAGGACTTTCTCTTTGTGGTTTTATTTCACACTTCATTTAATTTAAATACATAGTAATATAACTATTAAGACCAGTGGTGCTTTTCACAAAAATTCTTACGAAAAAAATCTTCGTAAGTCATAAGCAAGAAACATTAATAATACGCTCATTTTTGACTTATCAATTCTAAATATTATAGAATTGTGTATACCTTTTGAATATCATATCATAGTTATGCTTATTATCTGTCTGACTTTTAAGTGCTAATTATATGAAACTGACTTACGAAGATTTTTTTTCGTAAGAATTTTTGTGAAAGGCACCACTGGATTTATTACTAAAATTGGTTGTAAGACCCTTGATAATACGTACCCCATATGACCATACTCATTTTAACCTTCTCTCTGCTGACTTGCACACTCTCACTTAGGATTTATTGTGTGCACATATTTATTTATAAGAATAATGATCAGCCTTACATTAGTTATAACACATCTTATACTTCTTTGATGTTTGTTTTTTTAAAAACTTGTTGCCACCCGGCTAGCTCAGTTTGTAGCAAGCAAGTCTACTGATCGAGGGATTGTGGGTTGGATTCCAAGGCGGGCATACTTTCCTGGAGCTTGGTCATGAAATTATTTCTACTGCCATTCTCCCTCCTACCAGTGATTCTTAATTATGTTTGGCAGTTGTCAGTAACTGACAGAAGTATGTGCTTAGTAGTTGGTTAACAGCTAAATTTAGAGATTTAGCTGTTCCAGAAATAGTGAGTAGGTTGACTGACTGCCGTTATATGACCTATACAATGTGTTGCTACGGCGTTAAACCCAACAAAAACAAACAAAACAAACAAATTAAAAACTTGTTTCGTTCACTTAATCTATGTCTACTGACACATGAAAACCAGCTAATATTGTAAACAAAAACTTGTATCTTATTCAAGGATTTCTATTTGGTCTATCAAATAGTGTTTAAAATAATAATTACCCTTTTCCCCAAAATATCCAATTGATCCTTGGGTTTTTATATCTAAGTCCTCTTCACAAAAATTGAGTCAATCGGTGAACTAGGTAATCCGCAAAAAAACTTCAAATGTTGGGCAAACTGCATAATTTCTAAGAAATTTCAGAAGGTGAAAGGCATATTAATTGACCTTCCTATATAAGAACAAAAGGCTCTGAATGTATGCTAGTTTAGCTGAAATTTCTTAGAAAACTAATTCTGACTTTCCCCTTATGTTTTTCAGACACATTGGTATACAAAACTCTCATGTGTATTATTTTGGTATACAAGCTGACAATATGTTAAAGCTTCCAGCAGCTATCAGATATAGTAAAGATATGGTTGAAAATACTGGTGAAGAAAGAAATAATGCTATAATACATGTATATAATGAGCTATGTAAATCTCTACGTAAACTACAAGATTTACCTTTAACTATAAACTCTATACAAGGTGTAGATGAATGTTTTAGATGTACACAGGTAAGTAATCTCCATTTTTGATGTAAATTTCAGCTTATATGTACCCATTTGAGTTATCTATCTTTTTTTGTAAATTATTGTATATTTGTACATATTGGGTTATCTCCCTTTTTATGTAAAATTAGTTTATACAAACCCAAGTGGGTTGTCTCCTTTTTCTTTGTGAAGTACAATACATAAGTACCCTGGTGGGTTATCTCCCTTTTCTCTGTAAACTCAGGTTAGTTATCTCCCTTTTCTAATACCCAGGTTGGTTATCTCCTTTTTCCCTGTAACGTACAGTATATTCGTACCTAGGTGGGTTATTTCCCTTTTCAATATAAATTTCAAAGATAACTTGAGATTATTAATCAGGGCAAGTGTGCCTTAAGACAGATATATATTATAGGCACACTTGCTTAGGTATTTGCCCAAAGGCTTCAGCACGAGGTTTTATGCTGGGTAAGATTTATGGCACACTTGCACTGTTTCATAAACTTTTTATTGTGTATGTTGACATTTAATGATGTTTCTTCAAACAAAAACACACAGAATTTTCTAATTTAATGCACTGTGTTGTATGTATATTTATGTTCTTTTTCATTTCTACTTTTATAGGTTTTTCCTCAGATGCCTTGTACGTTCAATCATCAAGAAAAATCTAAAACCTATAATAAAGTTAAACAGTATATTCCTGATAGTGAGGGCAAATGTCCATTTTATACACAAACATTGAAAGGTAAGATCATAACATACTTAATACAGAATATTGAGAATAATATCAGCTTCTTAAGCAGTTTGAAAGGATTATAGAAAAAATTGTATTAGTAATTTGTATATTTTAGCAATTTTAAATGCACTTCGGTACACCCCCCTCTATATTATGTGTATTTCATTTATGTATTATGTCTATTTCATTTATGTATGATGTCTATTTCATTTATGTATTATGTCTATTTCATTTATGTATTATGTCTATTTCATTTATGCATGATGTCTATTTCATTTATGTATTATGTCTATTTCATTTTTGTATTATGTCTATTTCATTTATGTATGAGGTCTATTTCATTTGTGTATTATGTCTATTTCATTTATGTATGAGGTCTATTTCATTTATGTATTATGTCTATTTCATTTATGCATGATGTCTATTTCATTTATGTATTATGTCTATTTCATTTATGTATTATGTCTATTTCATTTATATATTATGTCTATTTCATTTATATATTATGTCTATTTCATTTATGCATGATGTCTATTTCATTTATGCATGATGCCTATTTCATTTATGTATTATGTCTATTTCATTTATGTATGATGTCTATTTCATTTATGCATGATGTCTATTTCATTTATGTATGAGGTCTATTTCATTTATGTATTATGTCTATTTCATTTTTGTATTATGTCTATTTCATTTATGTATGAGGTCTATTTCATTTGTGTATCATGTCTATTTCATTTATGTATGAGGTCTATTTCATTTATGAATTATGTCTATTTCATTTATGCATGATGTCTATTTCATTTGTGTATTATGTCTATTTCATTTATGTATGATGTCTATTTTATTTATGTATTATGTCTATTTCATTTATGCATGATGTCTATTTCATTTGTGTATTATGTCTATTTCATTTATGTATGATGTCTATTTTATTTATGTATTATGTCTATTTCATTTATGTATTATGTCTATTTCATTTATGTATGATGTCTATTTTATTTATGTATGATGTCTATTTTATTTATGTATTATGTCTATTTCATTTATGTATTATGTCTATTTCATTTGTGTACTGTTATTGTGAAACTATTAAGTGTAACAAATATGTAGCAGTGTTTGCTACTTGTATATTTCGTGTTAAAACAACAGCTTTGTGTCATGTAAATGATCAAAATGTTTAATCTAAATTTTAACAAAAGTCATTTGTTATATGCCTGAAGGAACATATAATGTTGTGGTCTACGTTTTCTGTTGGTCTGTTTGCTAGTAATTTCATGTCAGGACAATAATTTAGTAACTAAGAAAGAGTTTTTAAAGTTATTTGTCCCAATTCATTCCCACATTAAAACAATGTGTTTCACACATTTTCCAGATTTATACATCAAATGTCAAGGTCACTTCAGTGGCAAAGGTCATTTATGAAAGCTCATACTTTCTGTAATAATTTTCTTACTCACAATGCTCTTGTTAATCATAAAATGTATTTTATTGGTGTGTTTAATTAGTATACATGTAATTATAGATTCTTTCCCTATGTTTTTAGTTGTTTGTATGTTGGAGTCAAGTGGTAAATGGCCTAAAGAATTAGAAGCAATGAAAAGATTGAAAGCAGCTTTTCATATACAGTTAGGTGATGCATTGAAGAAACAGTTTAATTTGCCTGTACGTGTAACACAACACCATGTAGATGTCTTAAAGGTTCGTACCGAGATTTTTGATTTGTAAAAATGCAAAGGTCATAGTGCAATTGTTAGTGCACATAACTTGAAATCTGACTGTCTTTAAACTCGGGCTTGTCAAGGATGGCAAGAGTTAAAGTGTGAGTAGGGGTGCCAAGGAACGGTTCCCCTGGTAGGAGGTCAAAAGGTAAAAGCCAACGGTGAAAATATGATCAAAAACATTGCATATTGAAATATGTATTGAAACTAGTTGTCTAATGTCTAGTTGTCAATCTTCAAGATTGACAAGAGTTGGCGTCATTACTCACATATTTTTATCTTCATAACAGAGAAAATAAAATTATATACCAATTTGAAAAAAATAGAGAATACAATGTAGTTATATCTGAAATTCCTATGAATTTGCATGAGGAATTGAATCCTGTGTGTGAGAGTGTGATTTCTGGTCTAAATGTGTGAGTCTCTGGCTAAATGCAGGAGACTTGACAGGTATGTGAACTAGTAGCTTAAGCTCTCTACTATTATGTCAATTTTTCTCTAAACTTGTCAAATTGTTGTGGAATAGTTTATCCTGCGTTAGTAAGTACACTCACCAAAATTTCTAGTCGGTCACCCCATTAATTCCTTATTTTCTAAAAACTGAAATAAACTATGGACTTTTATGGCAAATTTATTAAAGGAAAATCTATAAGGTATATTCCAGACAAAATCATATTATCACATTCTCAATAATTGTGTTTTTATACGAGTGTACATGAGGATTTTAATGGGGTGACAGATTAGAAATTTTGGTGAGTGTAGATTTCAGAAAAGTCATATGGTAAAAATTCTGCAGGCTTCTGTAATGAACTTTGAATATAGTCAATTTTAAATAATGCAGCTTTTGACTTTATTTTGTCACAAAACTGTACATATGATAGTGATACTGTATAACCTCCAGCCATCTACAAAACAAATCCTATGCATAACAACAGCTTTTGATTTCTCCCTTAGGTGTATTTTTAATTGAATATTACCTCTGCATAGCAACAACCTCTGAACAGCAACACATTTTAGTCGATCCTAGTGAGTGTTGTTTAAGAGAGTTTAAAGTTATACTGTCATTTTAAAGTAGAATAGCTGGCTGCTTCACTCTGCCCTTATTACCCTTCTCCCTGGACAGAAATTGTCACTTTGAAACATCTACCCTTGGATGTGCCCTGCCCCTTTTACTTACCTCCCTACCCTTTTTTGGTTTTAGAAAAGTAAATTCATTATCAGTCTACAAGATTAGTGGGTGTCCAGTTGCCCAGGACAACTATTCTACAATCTTTTTCAGGCCATTTTGGGGCCGAAATTGGGCCCCATTCCCCTCTCCAAAAAGTATATATTTTTCCCCTTTCCAGTTAAAAAATTCCCCTGTCAGAGTGTCCTAAAACGTTTGTACTTTTTATAGCATTTTTGCCCATTCCTCAAGCATTACAGAGAAATCATAGATGAATATATGGGTTCAATAGTTGAAATTTCATAAAAGTAGACAGAAATGTTACTCTATAGAGGATCCATGTTATCTCAAGTATTGAAATTTTTCCCCTAAGTTCATTTTTGTTGTGATTTTCCCCTCAAAAAGGGCCCTGCCACCTTTCCCCTATGAGTGAAAATAAACATTGGGCAACCAAAAATCTACTAACAAGATATAATGCTTGCTACTAAAATGACTGGTTCGGACAACCACTTTCATATCCTAATTTGTTGACTGCATTATATATAATATTTGTAAATGTTTAAATTACTTGTAGGATAATTACGTTTTTCGTGTTGTGTTGGCCTATGTAGGAGAGATAGGTTTGTTGAAAACATTTCATTCTAAAGATGGTAAAATGATTAAGAGAGATACAGATGTGGCATTGATACTTGAACGTGACATTATTGGTCTGCCACGTCTTACCAGTACACTGCATGGGTAAATATTTGTTTGATTTTGTTTAGTGCATAGATTATTTAAAAATCCATTAGTTTGATTTTTAAACAAATCATTGTGTATATAATCACTCTAAAGTTTGCTTGTAAGTACACAAGTACTAAACAGTTGGGAAAAAGTTTCTTTCTGTTTGCTCCTTAGAACACAATTACTGAGCAATTTGGATTAAGTTGTCTGGTATATTTATGATCACTTAAAATTTGCCTTTATGTACTCCAACACTGAGCAATATTTCTTTCTTTCTACTTAGTACACATGTACTAAGCAACTTGGATCAAGTTTCTTTCTGTTTGCTACTTAGTACACATGTACTGAGCAATTTTGATAAAGTTTCTTTCTGTTTGCTACTTAGCACACATGAACTGAGCAATTTGGATAAAGTTTTGTTCCGTTTGCTACTTAGCATGTACATGTACTGAACAATTTGGATGAATTTTCTTTATGTACACATGTACTGAGCAATTTGGATGAAATATCTTATGTAAAGAAAAACAAAGAGTGATGTGGATGAGATTCATACCAACTCAGAGCTGGCTATACATCGTTTAACTTGTCCAATGTTTTAACTGTTTGACCTGGAAATGTGTATATGTATAATGTTTAATATAATGTTATTTAAATGACAAACCAAAGACCATGCAATCAAGTGTGTTTGATCAATATTGGTAGTTGTTTAGAAGTCAGCAAAGGGATAGGTGAGATGTTATGTGGTATAATATTGTTTTTACTTTACTCTGCTACAAACATCTTATGAAAATCCATCCCTAGTTTAAAACTTTCTTACATTCCTTCCCTAGTGTAATATATTAATATACACCTTCAATGCCTGTCCATGTGATTTTGTTTTCATGGCACTTGAATCTGAAACAGGATGGGTTTTATTGAACATATTACTTGTATTGTGTTATAGCACTGTATTGGAATTCCTATTCTATACTTTGTCTGATCCAGACATGTGTGCATACAAAGTTACTTGACCAATCCCACTAGTCCATGGTCTCACTTGTTTATGGACAAGAAGAATTTGTGCGTTGTAAACATACAAAGACTATTTGATGTAGATTATGTCTGGATTGTGTGTTTTCTATCATATTCAACACTGCATTATTTTATTAGCCTAAGCTTGATCATTAGCTATAGTTTATGCCCTTGTAATCAATTTTTCTCTTACAAATTTGAATTTCAAGGCAATGTCTGGTGTTCATTGGCTCTGATTGGACACTTTGTTTAGACATTGGGTTGTGAAAACTGAAATAGCAAAGGTCGGCTTAACATGACCCAAACTGCCAGCTTGTCTTGAGTAAAGAATTATCAGGCTTTAATCAGATTGAACAAATATAGGCTAGGAATCAAACCTGGGACCTCTGGATTCAAAATTATAGATTCACTCTACCTCTGTGCCACACAGCAGAAACTTTGAAGTATGATTATTATATGATACTATAAAATGACAATTAAAGTTTATAATATAATATGATATATTATAGTTTATATGATATATAATATGATATAGAATGATATACATTGTTTAAAAAAATGATATAATATAATGATACATGTATGTAATATAATAATGATATAATATTATATATTTCTATACCAGATTATCGCAGCTGTATCCATCGTACAGTACAACTACAAGACTAGCTAAAAGATGGTTATCATCTCATATGTTGGAGGGTTATATTGAACCTGTAGTTATAGATTTATTAACAGCTTCATTATATCTCTCGCCAGCACCTTATCAACCTCCTAGGTATCTATATTATATACTGATTATTTTAAAACTTTGAAAAGGGCAGGGAGGTAGAAAAAGGGGGCAGGGTACATCAAAGGGGTGATGTTTCAGAGTAAGTAATTCTGCATAGGCAGTAGCAAACATTAGCTGAGAGGAGAGAAAAAGGGTAGAGTGCAGCTCTCTTCTAATCTGCATTAGAATAATCACTATTTATAACCTTCCTTCTGTCCATGAAATTAGCATATGAAAGTGGTTGTCCAGGGCAACCGGACACCAACTAATTTTATAGACTGTTCTTTGATTTATTATACATGTACCTACCAGCAATAAGGGCTAAGAAATAAGTATGTAAACAACTGTGTCCCTTTGTTGAGTTGGTCTTTTCTTTAAACTTATTCAATGCATGGGTTAAAGACTGGTTTTGAAGTCCAATTTGCATTTATTTTTATTATCAACTCCTTTCGGCACGATATGGCCTTTCTATGTTGATGCGCTGTTAAACCCAAACTAAACCAAAACCAAACCGAAGTCTTTTTTAAATTTCATTCACATCAATGGAATTGCATTTTAATGATTGGCTTTGTTTACACAAGCTCCCTGATCAGTTGAGCATACTGTTAGTGGTCTGTTCTTGTTCTAATTGTTGTTTCGGAATGTATACCACTGAAGTCCAGGAAGGGGGTCTGGCAAACCATCATGCCTAGAATGTTATTTGTTTAATTGTGTGATCACCATCACTTAACTATGAGCCTTTATCCCAAGATTTACTTGATACATGTAATCTACTTGTTCATGTGATTTTGAATGAATTTCATATTAAAATGGATGTGTGCTGTAAATTATATTTGCAAGATTACCATCCTTGGATGTCATTCTCCTTTGTTCATACATGTACCTGGTTATATTAATACATGTGTACATGTACATATGTTATATTCTATGTGCTTATTTCATGTTGTTTTTTTTTCAGTTCTGGTCTATGTGGTTTCCAGAGATTTTTAGAATTATTATCATCTTTTGACTGGAAGGTTACACCATTTTTAATCAACTTGAATACTGAATTTACAGGTATTTTAGCTTTTTCACTGAATGCTTATTGAACATGGTCGTTAGAAGATTGCATACTTACTAAAATGTTACCGTACAAATACCTGTACTCAGTACATTAATATAGTATCAGTCTACCAAAGTCATTGTGGCAGACTATAAGTACAGAAACCACTCACACTTAATATAGCTAAGATTTCTTCCACTTTGAAGCTCTATACATATACATTGCTGCAATATAACCCGGGTCAATAGCGCAGATGGTAGCACGCCTGGATTTGGAATCTCATGTCCTGAAGGGGGTACGGGTTGGAATCCCACCTGGGGAGGTTATACCCTTCCATGGAAATTTGACAATAATGTCAATTTTCCTTCATTGATTAGATAATATGGAAAAATTTCTGGCCTTGTGGATGGCTAGGTACTGGTTATAGACAAGGGTCCAGGAAAGCTAGGTTATGTGCGCATAAAATGACCTATATTGTGTTGACACGACGTTAAACCCAGCAAAAAAATTTTTTTAAAAATTGCAATATTTTATTATCAATTTATGTCTACATTACAACAAAATGATAAATTTATTTACATGTACATTTGGTACATATTCGTAGGGCAAATATATTTATTATTTCTTGGATATTTGTTTTCTAAATGTCCGTATTATGTGAAGGGGATATAATGAGAAAATGATATTCTTTTCTAATCAAATACATTGTAAATAAGTCGACTTAGTTTTGTAAAAAGAACAAAAGAGTTGTAAAAGTCAACTTTCCAGGTATCAACATTCACATATCCAAAATATTCAATACTCAAATAGAAAAATTGAGATCAATGTTATGAAATACATACTTTTAGTAATGATAAATCAATTATAAGACTTCCGATATACAGGGGTCATTTTGCGTGACAAAAGTATGAAGTTTAAGCTAAAACTCGACCGGTTTCCGGAATGCAGGGTTTCTGGAATAGAGGGTGTTTTTTTTATATAAATAAAGCAGAGAAATTTTCGGGACCTGAAACTAAAAATCCAGTTTGGAGAGAATCGGGTTTAGAGGGTTTCTGGTTTAGAGGGGTTCCATTGTATAACAGTTCACTGTTGAATTTTAATTTTAGTCAAAGGCTTATCAAAGCCTATGCCTATATTTTGTTATAGGATAAAATAGAAAACTGTTGGTTATTCTTTATTGTTATATTAGTAAACTAACGGCTTATAATATAACTTGTCCCATGGACAAGTGTGTTAAATATACATGTACATGTATTTACTTGTCTGCAGACAGGAATGTATAAATTGGACAAGTTGAGCATAGGAATTCCACACTCCTGAACATTTTTTTTTATTATTTCTTTTTCAGCTGAAGATTTAGTTGAGATACCTACAAAATTTTCTAATGAGAGGAAATCATTTCCTCTGATGTTTATATCAACACCTTTAGATAAGTACAGTAGTCATTGGACTAGAAATAAACCTCAAGCTAACATTCTAAATAGACTGGTTCTTCTGGCGATACAATCATTAAATGATATACAACAAAATATCATGAACCAGTCTACAATAGATATGAAAGTAGGTATTCAAAGTCTCGGTCATTGATTTGAGATAACTGATTTTGACATCATGTGACTTTTAAGGTGATTTTACAGCAGCCAGGCTTTTTAATAAGTAGAAGCAGTGGTCCAGTGGTAGGACGCGCGTTTAGGGATCGAGAGGTCCTTGGTTCGAATCCCACCAGGGGCAATGCTAATTTCCTTGAGCAAGAAATTTACCTGCGATTGCTTCACTCCACCCAGGTGTAAATGGGTACCTGCGAGGGTGGTATAATTCCGCTGCGCCAATTTGTCGGCTGCACTAATAAGCGGAGTAAAAAGACTCCCCAGGGAGATTGATAGATAGATACCAGTAGCCAAGTGACCAGAGGTAATTGCTGTAAAGTCGGTGAACGTGCGTAAGCATGAAACTTAGACTATAAAATGTAATTACATTTTAATTACATTTGAGGTAGAATTCCCTTAACACTATTGATGTGCCATTGTCCAATGTTTGTTTCTCAACATGGAAAAGAATGGTCCCGCAGCTTGTTGAATTTAATAAGGAATCTGTTGAATTTATATGCTGAATGTGCCATTGTTGCATAACATTAACAGAATTAGGTGTAAATGCATATTCAGGGTGGTACTATCTTAAAGTGTTGTGCTCGCTCGACATTATATGATTGAATTCCCTCTTAGAATAGATGCTGTTGACAAAATTGTCTTTAGCTTATGTCACTTTACAAGAAATAGAATATAGTTAGTTTGATTCAAGTTTTGTTAGATAAACAGCTTCGTCAATTTAACGAAAAATTCTTTGTCATAGTACATTTTCTTTTTTGTACTGTTGCCCTCTCGCCAATTTTACTGCTATTACAGCTTGTTATCAAGCTTCTGGCATCTCTTATCTGATTGAAGAGTCTTTTTACTCATTAAATTGTGCTGCCAATGAATTACATAGCAGAAATATACCACCTTGAGAGCCTCAATGGAAGTTATACATGTGGGTGAAATGAAGCAATCTTTGGTGCATGTACATTTCTTGTACAAACATATTAACAAATTGACTATCCTTGTACTAGTTTCACCCATGATCTCTTGACTTCTTGGTAAACATACTTCAATCCCATTTCTCACTTAGGTATTTGTTGATGTTAACACAAATTATCAGTTGGTGTGGCTGCTCATGACTTGTACTAAAAATACAATTTAGATCTTGAAGTTATCTTCTAACTTGTTGCATGGGAGTGTAAGAAGTTTGTGCAAGAATATTAACTTGGAAGAAAGCTCTAATTAATTGTTCAGACCTGTCACTTCAAACAAATGTATCTACCATAATTTTAAACCCTATGATTCTTTAGCTATTGATTTGTGAATAGTTTTGGCAGGATATAAAGAGCATTCAAAAAGTTTGTCTGCTATGACTGGGTAATAATGTCTAAATTTCTTACAGACACCTGAAAACAAAACTTTTTGGTGTAAATCTAAAAATGTAATGGCAATTTATAGTCTGAGTTTCATGCTTACGCGAGTTCACCGACTTTACAGCTTTAATTCTGGTCATTGGGCTACTGGATCAATCTCGTTGGGGAGTTTTTCTCCTCTTATTAGTTCACTTGACAAATTGGCATAATGGAATTATACCGCCCTTGCATGTATCATTTTTTTCATGGGTGGAGTAGAGCAATCGCAGGTAACTTTCTCTCGGAAAGAAATTAGCCGTGCCTCTTGTGGATTTTAACCCAGGACCTCTCAATCCCTAAGCCCGCATTCTAGCTCTGGACAACTGCTCCTACTGGTGTCCAGAGCCAAATTGCTGATACGGGTAATAAGTTATGTTTTTAGATTTTTACATGGTCTATGTATAGAATGGTTAAAAGATAATTGACACCTCTGCTCTAATATTGTTGTACAAAATGTTTTCAGTCTATAAAATTAGTGGGTGTCCAGTTGCCCTCAACAATCTTTTTTATGTAGAAGCAGTGGTCCAGTGGTGAGGATCGAGAGGTCCCTGGTTCAAACCCCACTAAAGGCACTGCAAAGTCCTTTGAGCAATAAATTTACCTACAGTTTTTCCACTTACCCAGGTGTAAATAAATAAGTACTGTGAGAGATCGCCAGCCTAAAGGAGATTTCAATAATCAGGAGTTATCATACAAAAATTGTTCAGTCAGCTGCATATGTTTGTGGAAGATAAACTGCACTTTTACTTTAACTTTCAACCAATTTTTAGTTTGGGCAACCAACAATTTCTTTTGGGCTCCCAAAATTCTGCAAATGAGATATAGAGCTTGTTCTTAAAATGATCTGTTGTGGACAACCACCTCTATATCCTTATTTCGCAGACTGTTCTTTCATGAATATATTCCATCATGTTTTATTTTTCTTTTTTCAGCCAATATTTAAACCAGACTTAACAATGTTTGATGTTTTAATTCATTTAAAACCCAGCCAGTTGCCACGGCGATATGAAGGTATAGAATTTGTACCACCAAAACATAAGCAATTATATGGATTTCCAGTTGATGATGACACATTTCCTGTGACTAATTTTGATCCTCCTCAATTATTTCTTCAAGACTTAAAGGTATGATGTCTATTGAATCGCAATACAATTTGTCCTTCATTTTTCTACATATGACTGTTTGTAATAGCTTGATCTGGCACCTGTGACATTATAAGTTATTGTCCACATTATTTTTCTCAATCTTTAAAGATGCAATTTCTGTTATATTTTTTCTTATATTTTGCATTAATCCTCATTGCTTTGACATTATTGAATTTTTACTTTTTAGCCTGATTTTTCAACGAATACATTTGGCTTATAGTTTGGCGTTCATGTCATTAACAACTTGCATTAAATTTTTTTCTTTACAATATATTTCTGCCATTTATTGTCAGATCTTTATGAAACTTCATACAATGATAACATACCATGTGATGAATAGAATAAGAAAGTAATCACAACTCTATTTGGCTTTATTATGGATTATTTCCCTTTGCAGTTTTTGCGTTTAAGTTTTTAATTTGTTGGATATCTCTGTCATTTATGGTCAGATCTTGACAAAAATTCAGCTTTAATGTGGTTTTTACATTACGTTTCTTGTCTAGTCTTTTATCAACAAAGTTTTTTGTCTTAAACTTAAATTCTATTGCTACATTAAACTAGTTGTGTAAGAAAGTGGCTATCAAAAGCACTTTTTGTATTAATCTAATGACTAGACTATGCAGCAGTTTTCTTTAACCAAGATTGTGGTCTGAAAGAAAATCAGTGTTTAGCATATATTCAGTTAGCAAAACCTGTTTAGTTTGCCAGCATTACAATGCTGTTAATTGTCACTTAGAAAATTGCTACATAGTATGTAGCCCTTGGCAGTGATACCCTTACTTCACAGGTTCCATATCAAGTAAACACTTAAACCATGTTAATTTTATCTTACTAAAATATCATTTGTCTCTTTGTTCAATCTTTTTAATTCAGTTGTACAATGTACACAGTAAATCTTGCTTAAGTGACCAAGTTTCCTAAGGGACCATTTGCATTAAGTGACCACTCTAAGTTAGGGACCATTTGCATTAAGTGACCACTCTAAGTTCCCACCGACCATTTTTACTATATTAATAATCTTACAAAATTGCATCATAAATTTTCATGCCTCTGCTTAGCTATTTAATTCTGTTCTTATTTTTAGAAATCTTCTATACATTTTCAGTGTCATTTTGAAGATCTGGCTCTGTTTTTCTATGATAGATATGGTGGAACTGTTATAGGGTTACTATGGAAACCAGTAGTCAAACAAGAGAAGCCATTTAAGGTGATAAACTTTGTATATTTGATATTCTTAATTAAGGATTTTAGTGTATTTTAGATGTTAGTACTTGCCTCTCCTTTGCTTACAAAGGAAGGTCTTCAATTGTTCTAAGTTAAAAATTAGTTTTTGAAGCATTTACATTAATGTTTTTTGCTCTTTACGTATCTAATATTATCCTTTCTTTTTTTATACATTTGTACATTCAATTATAATTTAAAGGTTTATTTTTGTATAGTGGTAGAGCTCAGAATTTCCTCTTCAAGGAGGATAGGTTTCATTTCCAGAGGCAACTGGTTATATAGCTCTATATTTAATCGTTGAGGAAGAATCTGTCTGCTTGCTTGACTTAAATTACCATGAAGGTTAAAAAAGCCTGAACTAAGGAACTAAATGTACATAGTAAGTTTCATTCCATCAATGTTGGGGACCACAATTCATCATTCTTTGTGCCTTCCACAGTATTGGTGTGCATGACATATGGCATTTTACTTATTGTGATAGTCACCATTTGTATGCCATGTGTCATGTCATTATAACCAAAATTAATTGTTATTATTATCATTATTATTATATCCCCAAAATTATGTTTAGGGGGTAAATAGGAGTTGGCTCATCAGTTGGGCAGTAGCTTTTTCTTGTTCACTCAATTTCTTAACATCTATTGTACCAATTTGATTCAAACTTCACACATAGACAGGGTATGAAGCTGGCATGTGCATATCCCCATTTTGGTTATGGTCCATTGATGTTATGCAGAGTTACAGCCCTTTGATGAAAAAAACTTGTCTATTATTTTCTCAGCACCTATTGTACAGATTTGATTCAAATTTCTTGACAATGACCCATTTTGGGGGTATTCTTAACATTCGGTGATAGGTCTAGTTAATTTTTTTTATGCTGCATAATAAATGAGTACAATTTTATTTTCAGGTTTCAAATATAAACTGTAGTAAACTGGAAACAAAATCAACTGGAGAAGTGAGATTAGTGACTAATATTGATTCAGTTATTGAAGATATGAAAATATTAGGGAAAGGACTAATCAATAAAATAGAAATCAATAATTAACATTTTATAATTCTATTGTATAGCAGTTATCAATATTCATTAAAGTAAATGTGAATAATTTCTTGTGTTATTGTTGATTATTTTTTCATGTGTTCAATGTATAGTTCGTACAAAAAACAAAACACTGTTTATATAAACAATACAAGGAACTAATCCACGTAAAGTATCACCCACTTGTCTGTGTGTGCTCATATATTCTGTCTGGGAGGTCATTTACTTAATACAAATGTGACAACAAACAAATGATTCCATACTATAAGTGATTTTTTTAACTTGGTGCGTCGAATTAACAAAATAATAGCCTTCAAAAAATAGGAATGGATGCATATATTCAGAAGTATTCTTTTATTATCTAGTATATAAAACAATTGAGTAATATTTACACTCTTATTCACTGAGCTACACATCAATTTTGTTTTTTTTACGAATACATTCTTTGAAACTACAACACAATAGCGTGAACTCATGAGTTTTCCCATAATGAGATGAACCCAGGATTAAATGTACAATAGTAGGCCATGTTTTAAAATTTCATTTATATAATATCCCAAATTAAATGTTATTTTTTTAACCCTTAGAAAAGCATGCATATATCTTACAAGTTCAAGTAGAGGAGCTGTGCCAACAGAATGATAGTGTTACTAGCAGTATATGTACATTTACATTGTAACCTTGAGTTTGACCATTCCCTGTGAGGAACTTCATGTAGACAATATGACCATTCCTTGTGAGGAACTATG